>MU218082.1:123615-144766 GCA_018584345.1 Thuja plicata | reverse complement strand
AGGGCCTCCATTACAAACCTTTGCACTCCATGACTAGAGAGCTATGAGTCGATATTTGAGGCCTCATTCTTGAGCAACCTTGAATGGAATGATTCATAGAAGTGTGACACATTTTCATCACACAGTATGTACTGAATATGTGACCAAGTGGGTGGAAGTTAGAGCCATGAAGCATGCAAGGGATAACAAAGTTGCATAGTTTCTATATGAGAAGATATCCACATGCTATGGTGTACTGAGAGAGTTAGTCACTGATCAAGGAGATTAATTTACCTCTATGTTGATTACTGCTTTGATGAACGAGCATAATATTTGCCACCATAAATCAAGCCCCTATCATCCATAGGCGAATGGTTAGGCATAAATCACCAACAGGGAGATTGAAGCTATCCTCACAAAGACAGTTCAGTTACACAAGAGATATTGGAGCAATCATCTCCAAGAGGCCGTATGGGCCTATCGAACTACATGGAAAACAACAACAGGGTTTACTCCTTTCGAGTTGGTATATGGAAAAATAGCTGTGATGCCTATTGAGTTTGAACATAAGACTTTATGCATGACATTTCAGCTCAACATTGATCTTACTAAAACACAATGCGACAGGATCCTGTAGCTTAACTAGCTGGATGAGATAAGGAAAGTCGCTCTACAACACACTAAATTGGTTCAGACATAGTGGAAAAAGTGGCATGATTCTCATATCCTTACCAAACAATTTGCTCCTAGCGACTGGGCTCTTTTGTATGACTCCAGATTCCAAGAAACCCAACGTAAGCTTACAACACGTTGGCTTGGCCCCTATGAGATTATACATGTTTATGCTAACAAAGCAGTTCAATTATCCACCATCAACCTTGTACATTTCAAGTTATTGGTGAATGGTCATAGGCTTCGCCTGTACCATAAACTTGAGACAAAGGCTGATTTCCTGTGGCAGTTTGAGATTTCTCCTACCCCAGCTGAACCTCCTCTAGTTGAAGACTTTCCTATAACCGAGGGACCTATTCCTACTGAGGGCCTTCCTGCAGCCAATCAAAGTAATTATTTGCTCTGGTCGTCTCTTTGATAATTTTCCACATGCAGTCATAATAAAATTTTTGTTTCCCATGAAAATCACTTGTCCATTAAAAAATGTCATCCCATCAGCATTTTCATCACCTCCTTCTGCCATCATTACATTCACGTCACCTCATTATTATGCCAACTCAAATTTTTTCTCTACCCACGTCATCAAATTTTTTCAGATTTGGGCATTTCACAGTATAATATTCCAAGGTACGCATTACTTTATTGTTTCAAATTTTTTTTCTTCATTTAATATCATTATGATACATTGTAATTAATGAAGCGATTCATCCATGATTTTGTTGTAGTTTGCCTTGCAAGTGTGGACACTTGTCACATTTTTCATAGGGTGCAGTAAATAGGTTTTGTGTGTAATAAATGAAATATCCCATCAGCTCAAAATATTCCATCAATTTTAAATTTGCTGTTATAATTGCCATCCTTTGTCATTAATATTTTTGCTACCAGAATTGTACTAAGTCGTCATGTCAAAAATGATGATTTGACAATCCCTGCGTGTAACATTTTGAAATCAACCCTATCTTTTAACTCAAAATCCCAGCTTAGATTTACAGCACTAGTTCAAAAATTTCTTTTGTGTCTTGTCTGCATTACCCAGAAACCTAGAAAGCTTTATTCAAAATTCTGGGCACAGCAGTAGCATTTCAGCAAATAGAATTGATAGTAGCAGTGGAATAAGAGGGTTTTTCTGAGTTTTTAAAAAATTGTTGAAGTTTTCAAACACTAGGATGGGTGGTTCTCCTATACGACACGAACCAACAAACCACTTGGCATTGTTACAGGACCAGGACAATGTTCAGGTTTTTAACAAAGTTGGGTAGCTGACCTACTTTGTAAGGTTGAATGGTTATGATGAAGCCACGACACTGGAATTCTTGAGAACTTACAAAAATGGAGTTGCGTATGTTAAAGGGTTGCGAATTGAAGCTTCTAAAGTAATAATTGCTGAAGTCTCTAGAATTCCTTCCATGAGAGAAGCATTTTTGCATGGGCATGATGCACGCACAACTAGAGCAAAATTTTCTTTACCAACAGATTCCCCAATAGATTATAACAAACATGGTGTTAAGAGGATATATCTTCCAGGAGAGTATGCTTAGTTGGTAGTTCATATTATCAAGTACATTATCTGTTAAGGTCATTTTTCCTTTCTACATGTTGTACACTTTAAATTATTGAGCCATTTATGGCATGACCGTTTAGTAAATGTTCCCAATTTTATTTATGCCCTTTTAAATTTAAGTGCTGAAAAGGTATGGAAGGGGCAACAAAATGTAGTGACCCACCATGGTTTAATCAAGCTTTTGTTGGAAAGGTCACTGTGGGATGTCTCTCCCATGTCCTGGGACAGATTTATTGTAGCGCCTCATGTTTAGTTGCATGGAGAAGGGACACGAACCAAAATTCAAGAAAAACAAGGGAATAACCCTGATGAAGATGAAGAATTTATTGAGCAAGATGAACATTTTATAAATCCTTCTCCTTCGGGAATCAATGTGGAGAATGTGGCATCTGGCCATCCAAACCATGCCTCAGGGAGAGGAGAAACTAAGGTTCCCACAGTTTCTTAGAAAAAAGATAAAAAGGGTAAGGGTAAGGCCAAGATGGTAGAATATATGAGTCGAGATGTTTCTATTTCTATTGTTTCTCCTGCAGCCACACTTGTCAAGAAAATAAAACTTTCACAGAAGCATCCTACAAATTTTATTGATACTCCATTGTGCAGAAGTGTTCGTTTGAACACTACACAAATAGACAACAATGATTACCCTATTATGGTTGACTCTTCTCATGTCTCCTCTAAGGAGCCTTTACAAGAACAACCACAAGCAGGTTGTCTGATTGTAGAATGCCAGGGTATGATGGAAGAGGATCCTGCAGCCACTGAAGTGGTTAAAGAAGCAGAGTATGTAATTCCAGAGGTAGCCAAACCTAAAGGAACTAGAAGAGAATCTTCTTCTCTATAGGAAGGAAATCACGGGGAAAATCCCCTTGTTCCAGATAACATGCCAGTTTTTGCAAAGAAAGAGGAAGGGCAACAAGCAGCCAAGCCGGTCCCACATAGGAAACTAGAAGAGGTAACTATTCATGCTCTCTCAGTTGACTATTTTAATGAGATACAATAAAAGTCAATGTGGGAGTTAGAAAAGACAAAATTTAGAAGAGAACTCGAGAGGAAACAACAAGAAATTGAATTCCTACAGAATTAAATAAATGACATTACATACATAATTCTGAATTTAATAGAGTGTAGACCACCACCACGGGTTTATAACCTATGCCTTAAGGAGCAATTTCTACTGTTTAAGTTAATGAGAGTCCTTCAAAATCTCAACTCAGGCATAGGAACCCCACATAATTTTGTGGCCGCATATAATACATCACCTAATTATGTCCAAAATTTGTTATGTGAGTTATATATTCACAATTATGTTGTTCCTTTTAACACTGATTGGAATCCCCTACTTTTTGTTGGTGATATACATTTGTCTACCCTCCTTTCCTGGACCCAGAATGAAATTAATTATGGAGGACAATTGCATAGGTACATAATCCTTGAACAATCTATTTCATTTCCCTTTTGTCCTGAAATTCGGTCACCTCGATGACTTTACTGTGATTAGATGCAAATTGTTTATGGGTTTCATGATTATGCACCCATAAAAAGGATTCTGGAAATCCGTGAGGAAGTTTTTGCAGCATTTCAGAGATTGTCACTATCAGACAGGGATAGAGCAGCCAAAAGATTAAGGTAGAGATGAGGGAGATTAACTATGGCACTCAAAAAGGCAGAACCCCATAGTTTGATTAACCTATGGGATGAAATGCAACATGTTTACTATTATATACACCTGGGACATCAGCCACAGCCCCAAAGATGGTTTCCACTCACCTTTCAACCTCCTCTCCTTTTATGGCCACTATACAGCTATGTGGATAACAAATTGGATGAGCAATAGGAACTAAGAAGACGCGTAAAGGTGGAGAGGACAAATGGATTCTACTGGCAAGTGGGCACCTTCATGATTGGAGAGACATAGGAAGGAGACCTTTGGGTTCTTGCAAAGATCTGGAACATCTCAGTGATTGAGGACCAACACTAGTCTTCGTAGGGGGAAAAATGATAGGCCATTTTAATGGCATACTTTAGATACCCTAGGAGAACTTTTGATAGGTCTTTTTCCATGTTTTCTTTTATTACTTCAAGACTTTATGCTTTAAAACTATTAATATGTGGTAGTCAACCACTGAACCTATGCTATGGTCATATGCTTACTTAATATGCTTTATATAGATGAATATGCTTTGTTTATTACTATGGAATCATGATCATGTTTTATGAATGAATTGACTGATTGAGCGATAGATAATGCATATGTACTTTAATGATTATTTTCCATGAATGGTTTTATCCTAATATTTTAAATACAACACATCAAAGTAGTAACCATCATCTTGTTCAGGTGAGAATGTCTATGTGCTGGATGCTTGACTCGGTCCTGCAGCAGACGCACACAGATAGAACATCGGCGTAGCAGTAGTGGAAGGTTTTCGGTTAATCTAGGTGGAGACGGTTGAGCGAAGACTTGGAAAATGCAATAAGTTTCCTAATGAAATCTAGGAGAGAGTGGGAAGTTAGATCTATTGTCTAAGAAGTTCTTTCCTATTTTCTGGTCTAATTTCATTTCCTACTTTCTAGCTTTCTTTTCTGTTAGTTGTTTGTCATAAAAGCTCCACCTTTTCTTAGGGCGTGTTGAGTTTAGCATTTAGATGTTTTCCTTTAAATAAATCCCCACTCTTGCATGAGAAGGAGGGCATTATTATTATATTTGCAATACAGTTCAATTCTATTATTTTACTGTTGATGAGAATCTTTGTACTCTCTTATTCATTTTAATGAGCAAATGAAGTGTTGAGATTAGTTTTGTGTAATTGAGTGTTCTGGGTAATCACCGAAGGGGACCCACTTGGCGAGGAATCCATAGCTAGATTCATTTTAGTTTAGTTTGCTTTCCTGCATTTCTATTATTTCAATTCCTATGATGAATAGCACCTGCAGCCAAAGCCACAGGACAGCTACCGCTTCCTGCAACTGAGCAACAGAGTAACTAAGGCATTATAGTTAGTTTGTGCACTCTTCCATTCTGCTAGCAGCATTCAATTCCATCATTGAATTTCAAGTATTTACTTTCACAAAAATAGTTTAGCTTTCCTTCGAGTATTCATTTCATGAAAAAATAGTATAGTTTCCCTTTGAAAGCATTTACTTCCTACACCCATAGAATAGTTCCTTTCCAGCATTTGTTTCATGTAGCAATTATAGAATGATTGGTTGAGAAAGTGCTTGGTGCATATATTTTGCTGGCATGTTTCAAGTAACACGTCCCTAGGTTTGAGATATTAAATGAGTTTCTTATAAAGAGGATGAAGTGCTTTGCTGGATGTCCAATCCCTGAGTTAAAGGATTATGCCTAGTTTCTGAGCCTTTATAACAAGCGATCATGTTCCAGGAAGGCATTTTTCAACAACATTAATGAAAACTTTATTGTAGTAAACATGATTCCTTGTTTCACCTTCCTAATTAGAAATCCAAAATAGGGGGCATATAGATACCCATGAATTTCATCACATTCCTTAGTAAGCTCTAGGTGGTTTATGATTTTCAGTGATGTGTGATTTTGCAGTAGCGCTTACTAATGATTTCTTGCAAGATTTGCACTAGGGGCTTATTGATATATCCTTTTTCATTTCACTAATTCTTTTTATACTTTAGCTTGCATATGCACGTAGTTTCATATACTGCTAAAGTGGGGTCTAAATGTATTTTCCTAAATTGTAAGCACTTAATGTGTTCTACAATTTAAAGATTGTTTACCACCTACTTTACTATTTTTTCATTATAGATTGCATTACAGGTTCATAATCACACTTGGTGGTTCCTAATTCAAATATGAGTCCCCTAAACTTACCTAAATCTCCATAAATCTTTCCCAATTCTTTCTAATGTGTAAAAATTTGAGGGAGGGTCTTATCCCTAACATCCTCCCCTATTTCCCTCCAATTACAAAATTCATTTCATTACTAGATCACACCTTTCATTGAAATTGAGTGATGCCTCAAATCCTGCAATCTCTCCCCGATATTTCCCACAAATCAAAATGGAAACATTGTTAGGGGGGTACACTCAAAGTTCAACTCCACCCATGGAGGGTCAAGTCAATATTTGACTGTACCCTTGTTGGAATGTGCCCAAATCTAAGGCAGGACCTATCAGAGACTTGTTGTTTGATTCCAGATCTGGTATTGGCTAATTTAATTTTGATGCAAGATTACTATAAAATTAAGCTACCCTCACACTCCATTGGAAACACTAGAGGATGAAATATATAACAAGGTGAAAGCCCCAATTTTACAAACAATCAATTGCAAGGTGGAAGATCCCACTATGACATCCCTTTGAAGTGTGATTTTTGTACATCAATGCCCATCAATTCTTCAAGTATTTGTAATATATCTTCAAGTCTTATCATGGAGTTTCAAAAGGATCATGAAGATGGATAGGAGTACTATTTCCTCTCGTGGTTGGGTATGATTTCCTTTTATGTTCAGATCTAAGCTTTGATACTTCATATTAACATGGTTTCTTGGATTTGCATTCTAGGATTCACTCTATCACACATAGGGTTCTTGTATCCCAGGCATTTACTTTTGCATCATTTGGTATTCTATACATACTCTAGAGTCACAAAGCACAACACATTATCATACTTTTAACAGTTATTCATGGAGGTGGGAATCACCAAAATGGGGATTGACTAAGGAAAACCCCTATATAGCCATAACACACACATCTCTTTTCATATCTGTAAGAATAAGTATTCATTGGATAGACAGTAAAGGAAGAACCCTTAGAATGACATCAACATCCCTTTCTCATAGTTTTTAAGGTGCAGAGACCTAGGTACATAGTCAAAATTTGACTGTGTACCTAGGGGTGCAATTGAAACTTGAAAGTACCCCTCATCTAGCAATTTGCAGAATTAGTTTTAGGACCCAGGAAACCAGATCTGGACCTGTATCAGGTCGCTGGCTTTCGACATTATCAAAATCAGACAATGAGTAATCCAATCCTAGGTGTGTTCATTCCTTATCCATTTTTCATTTCTATTTGATCATTTCTATCTTAGATATGCCTATTTCAATTTCTATAGAGGAATCCACCCAAGGATCTCCTCCAAACCCTATATTTTACATCAGTATCCTATTCCATTGGGTTATATCAATCAAATCTTGATTTGGGGTATTGCCTTGACTCTATTCCTAAGGTATGGAGTAAACCCATGGTGACTGATCTATAGATTGACATTTTTAGCCATATTTTATACCACACAACTACTTACAAATATTTCATGGTGTATCAAACATATGTTAAATCAACATTTATGAATGAAGAGTTGTAAGAGGAAGTTTATATTATGTAGCTTGATGGATTTTCTTTGACTGATCAGAATGACATGGTTTGTTGATTAAGGAAAACATTGTATGGATTGAAACAAGCCCCTAGAGCCTGGTATGCAAGATTGGATAAGTATCTTTTAAATCTTGGATTCAATTAAGGTACTCCTAATAGTAACTTGTACCTCAAAATTGATCATGATAATATTTTGATTGTTGAAATCTTTGTTGATGATATCATTTTTTGTGGAAATAAAAACTTGAGTAAAGAATTCTCTATTGAGATGAAAAAAGAGTTTCAGATGTCCATGATAGGTGAGATAAAATTCTTTCTTTGTTTGCAAATTATACAATCATAAAAATGTATTTTTATATCTTAGTCCAAGTATGTGAAAAAAATGTTGAAGATGTTTGGTATGAAATATTCAAAACCAGTTTGTACTCCTATGGTTACCAGTTGCAAATTGACAAAGGATGATGATTCTCCTAAGGAAAATAAAAATATATACAAGGCTATGATCGGTGGATTATTGTACTTGACACAGACCAGACCTAACATTATGAATGCAGTCTACATTGTTTCTAAATTTCAAGAAGATCCTAAATAATATCATATTGTGGCAATGAAAAGAATATGTAGATACTTTAAACGAACAATTGACTATGGTTTGTGGTATGGTAAGGATAATGGTTTTACATTGATTTCTTTTATTGATGTGGATGGGAAGGTAATGTGGATGATAGAAAGAGTACAACTAGAGGATAATTATTCTTGGGTAAGAGGTTAGTTTCATGTTCAATTAAAAAGAAAATTTAATATCATAATTTACTAGTGAGGCTGAGTATGTTGTTTCTATTATTAATTGTACACAAGTGGTATGGATGAAGAAAATGTTGAAAGATATCAGATTAATCATCGATGAGTCTATTTCTATCTATTGTGATAATTCAAGTGCTATCAATATTTCAAAGAATCTTGTGTTACACTCAAAGACAAAGCATATATCTATCAAGTATCATTTCTTGAGAGATAAAGTTAGTGAAAAGGAAGTCAGATTAGAATATGTGTCTACTAAAGAGTAGATTGTAGATATTTCACGAAGCCCTTTCCAAAGGATACTTTTGAGTATCTTTGAGGTAATCTTGGTGTGATTTTGCCTACTAATTGGGGATAGAGATGCATTTATATGCATGAGTCCAATGTTCTTATAGAGATTATTATTGATCTGGATTGTTGTTTTGGTGGTTTCTACTTAGGGGAAGTAGTTAGTCTTGTGAGGTATGTTATTCAGTTATTATGATATTTTTTACTTCTATGACTTAGTGCATACATGTGCCTTTGTCATTGATGTCAAGGGGGGAGAGATAATCATGTCAAAAATAAGTATGCGACTAAGGGGGAGAGATTGTTCTCAAGTGGAGAAGATTTGTTAGAGAGACTTTGAAAGATAATATTGTGGATATTGTTGGTAGTGTCGTTGATATGATTTCTTTGTGCATTGATCATTTTTTACATCATATGTTGCCATATATGCCAAATAGGGAGATTGTTGGAATATCATGCATGTATGTGCTAACATTGATTTTTTGTCATTGATGTCAACATAATTCTTTATTTCTATTAGTGTTCCCGGTATGTTCAGTGAGAATATTGGTTTGGTATGGTTAGTATATTAAATATCATATGTTGTGAATGTACAGATTGTTTCAAGGATGTCTATAGTTGACTTATGCCAATTTATAGAGGTTATCATGGCAATTTGAGTGAGTTATGGATGATTGATCAGGTACTGGTATTTTAAATGTTCATGAGGAAGACATAATGTTTCAATTTTTTGATCGATGTAGTTTAGTTATGCAATGTTTATGGTTGCTAACCTGATGGTGAGTTTAGGACATGGATGTGTGTCCTTAGCTCAAGTGGTTTGTGATTTGGATGTTAGAAAGCTATTTTCTTAAGTGATAGAGGTTATTGATTGTTGTTCTTGTTAAATAGTGCATAGATAATGGTGAACTATGAGATAGAGTTGTTTTGGTTGTTGCTATGGAATTTCACATTGCCTGCTGATGTTTCTAGATTATATCCTATTCATGTTCCTAGATCACATTGAGTTATTTGATCAGATTTGGAAATTTTCTTGTGGCGTGTTGGTATTCTTATTGTTCTTGTTTGGCATGATGGTGTAACATGTTGCGATGGATTGAGGCATGATTTATGGAGATGGAGCGTGTTCAAGGATGAATATTTGGATCATCACTATGCCCTTTCTGACATGTTTTGTATCACATTGATGATTATATTGTATTTGATTTATATTTATAATTTAGGTCCTTGGCTGACCTTGATGAAATTGTATAAATCTAGTATCCCTTTTTGGATGAGGATAGTGAGAGTGTTTTTGTATGGAGATTTTGCGAAGAGGTACGAGTGGAATCTACAATTGGGGAAGAGATCTGATGTATTATGTGCTTCATTGGAAATGTATTGTTATAACAAAGATGCTATTAGTTAGTTCATGATCAGTGGATTGTAGTCCATAGTGGATTTTTGTCTATCTACTTGTTGTAAGGTAGTGACCATTCCTTTGGGTTGTAGCACTTTTTGTATTTGAGAAGTGAGCTCTAGGAAGCATTCCTAAATGCTTGTGCATTCCCCTTGTAATACTCCTAAAAAGGTATAGTGATTTTAACATAACACATCATCTTGTGGGTTAGATCCCCACCGTGGTTTTTCCCTTAACCAGGTTTCCACATCAAAAATCTTGGTGATATGTGTTGATTAATGCGTTGTGATCTTTCTTTAATGTTCATCATTTAGATCCGAGATTTAAAGTTTAAAAGTTGAGTAAGGTTTTAAGTTTTGGGACATAACTGATTCACCCCCCCTCTCAATTGTGTGTGCTACCTTGTTTCTAACAAAAAATTCTAAGGAAAACTTTTGGAATGTGAGAAATCTTGTCATTTTTTAAAAGAGTGTGAGAACAGAAATAAAGGAAAAAAGCATTTCACCAATTTTGACTCTAAAAAATCATTTTAAGATGAAGTAGATGGTTTTTTCACATCCTTGGAAACACATGCATAGGAATGTGTCTAGCTGATAGATTTAGGTGCCTCTTTCCACATGATCTCTCATAGAGGTCGGTTTTCAAAGTAGGAAGAGTTTGATGGTGGGAAGTTATATTTGGGTTATGAATTTCACCTAAAGGTTGTTGGTCATGGATGAGTAAATATTTAAGTCCCTGATGGTAAAGTGAAGGGGATTGATGGTGCCCTCCATATTAGTAGTTTATCATGAAACCTACTTTCAGTTAGCAAGTTGAGTGATGTGAGTGTGCAAGCTTTTTTCTCAAGTGGTGTATGCAATATAACAAAAGGCTCTATGGTTCTTGTTAAGAGTGTTTGGATTGAAATTTTTTATAATTTATATGCATGCATAATTCAATGTAATAATGCTTCTATGAAGTCCAATAAAATGGCTTTGGATTCTTCATCCTCACCTTTAAATTAAGCATAATTTTTTTTCTACATTTGATGGTCGTAATTTCTAGCTACCTAAGGGTGCAAATACTTTGGATATGAAGATTATAAGTAAGAATACAATGTTATGGAACCAAATACTTGGTCACATTAGTGAGAAGGATCTTAGAGACCCAAACAAATAAGAGTCTAGTTGAATGCCTTGATGATTATAAACCGAGTTCAAATTTTGTGAACATTGTATTTATGGTAAAAAATGCTATGTTTATTTTTATTAAAATCCTCATAAGTCTTATGGGATTTTAGATTATATTGATTTAGATATGTTTAATCATGTTAATGTTTCTTTGTTATTTAGATTTCTGTATTTTGTCTCTTTCATAGATGACTATAGTAGAAGGACATTTGTATATTTCGTTAGAAGTAACTATGACATTTTTAGTCAATTTGAAGAATTCAAGTACTTGGTTGACAACTAGACTAATTAAAAAATTAAGTATTTGAAGACTGACAATGACAACGAGTTTGTTCAATGATATTTGACTAGTTTTGTAGGCACCCTGAGATTGAGAGACACAAGACAAATCCATATATTCCATAGAAAAATGGATTTGTAGAGAGGATGGACAAAATTTTGATGGAGAGGGCTAGGAGTATGATTTTTGGGCTTGAATAGTTATAGGATAAAGATATATAGCCACTACATGTTATCTAATTAGTATATCTCCTACATCAGTACTAGTTGAAAAGACATCCATGGAGGCTTGGGCTGGTAAGAAGCCCTCATTAAGACATCTCAGAGTCTTTGGTTGTTATACATATGCTAATGTGCCAAGTGAGAAAATATCAAAAGGGATAACAAGGAGGATAAATGAATCTTCATTGGAAATGGTGTTACTATGATAGGTTTCAAGCTTAGGGATCTAATGTTAGACAAGGTTCTCTATAATAGAAGTGTGATCTTTCATGAGTTTAAACCATCTACAATTGATTTAAAACCAAAGAAGGGAGAGAAACTAAAAATGAGGTAGTTTAAGTACCATGTACTAATAAGAAATGCTTTATATACTCTTATTGGAACTGACCACGAGGAGAGTTCAAGTAGCTCTGAAAGTTTTAAAGAAGAGAAAGAACCTCAACCTCACTAGTTGGGAAGGTCTAGCCATGATAGGAAAAAGCCTAATAGATATGGTTCACCAAAAAGGTTTGGATAAATTCTTTGTTTAATTCTAGTTGCAAATTTTCTTTGATTTCTAATACTTATGAGCCTAGGATTGTTAGAGAGGATATGTGCATGATTCAAATTTATGGATGGAAGTCATAAATAAAGATATGGTTCCATTGAAGAAGAATATTACATGATATTCGATATATTTTCTTGAATAATGACAACATGTTGGATGTAAATGGGTGTTCAATAAGAAAGTTGGGCTAGATATTAGTGTTGATAAGCACAAGATACAATTGGTTGCAAAGGGGTATTATTAGGTGGAAGAAATTAACTATGGCAAAATATTCTCTCTTATAGCTAAGATGACATCCATTCATTTCTTTTTATCCTAGAATGTGGTACCAAAATTTTGACACACATGTGTTGTCTTTGTAATTTTTGAGATCTAGATTTGACCATTGTGTGTATTATAAATATAAAAATGGTCATATTCTTATCATTGTCTTTTATGTGGATGATATTTTATTTATTGGGAATGGTAAATGAATGATTTCAAATTTGAAGTCTTAGTTAGAAACATACTTTGAGGTGAAAGATCTAGGTGCAGAATGTATATTCTTGGGATTGAGATCGCTGGAGATAGAGATACCAGAAATATTTCCATGAGATAAAGTATGTTAACTCTATATTGGAGAGATTCAACATGATAACTTGCAAGCAGTTAGTTGTTCTAGTATTATAGGTGACAAAGATTTCTACGGAATATTGTCCAAAATATCCTACTCTAGAGTACCTTATGCAAGTATTGTTACTAGTCTATTGAATACTATGAATCACATGAAGTTGTATATTACCCAAGAAATGGGATTCCTTAGTTGATATGTTGCTAATTTTGGTAGGGTGCATTGGGATGCAGTTAAGAGAGTTTTCAAGTATTTGAGGGGTAATTTAGAGTAGTCCTTGTGTTTTCATGGCTATCTTATTGGATCTCGGCATTCTGTTTGCATTCTTAGATATGTGGATTCATATGGGGTAGGTGATATTGATAGCAGAAGATCCACTAGTGGATATGTTTTCATATTGCTTGGTCGTTATATCAATTAGATCAATAAGTAGCGAACTAGCTTCACTTTGTTAACTATAGAATAAAATTATATGGAAGTGACTGTAATGTCCACTGCCAAGTCCTACAGGTTTTGAGACTAATTTCTCATTACAAAGAATTCTTTCCAATCCCAAACTCTAATTCTAATACAAAATCCTTTATAATTGTTAGATTTATGATAATGGATGCCACTTACTTATAATTGATTATCCTTAGAATTTACAACAGGTATTACTTTATAATGAATATGTTTGCAAATTGTGTAGGGTGGAGAATCATTACTATATCTGATATTACTGATGCAATTTTGATCTTTTCTATACTTCAATATGCAGTTATAGAGTGAACCTTGCTATTTTTTATATGGCCATGTAAATTGTGCCGTAAGTCTCCTCTCAATTACTTACAGTTGTTGCTGATATTACAGATAAACCAGTTCTTATTTCCCATACAACACATCACCCATAAGGTTCCAAATTGTTATATACGCTCCACCAGTATGTCTATCGCTGAGTATGATTGTTGTTTGTTTGTTATCCCGTGTGGACTGTTCTTGAGTACACGGTCTTGGTCGTTAACCCAATATTAAGTCGACATGTTTAATGATATTATTTATTTATTTGAATATTGATATCGTTATATTATTTTATTTAATATTATATTTATAACTATATTATTATATTATAGTCATATCATCATTATTATTATTTTAATAATATATTACTATATTAAGATTGTATTATTATCTTAATGATATATATTATTTAATAATAGATTTTCTATTATTAGTTTTTGTTGAGTTATTATAGTTTATCTTTTAACCTTGTTTAGTTTATTTATTTATTTTTAATATTTTAATCTTATAATCTTTATTTACTATTTCTAGGTTCTATTTAGGAAGGGGTCATGACAGTGACCCATACTTGTAAGGAAGCCATTTGGCTTAATAGATTGTGTTTTGATATTGGTTTTGATGTGAAATCGATGACTATCTATTGTGACATATAGAGTGCTATTTGTTTAGTGAGAAATTGTGCTTTCCATGTAAGAAAAAATATATTGATATTCAATTTTATTTTGTTTGCGATATTGTGGAAGATGGAGAGATGAAGATTAATAAATTTTATACTTTAGAGAATGTTGTAGATGCACATACAAAACTCATGAGCACTAAGAAATTCATGTAGTACATCAATTCTATGGGTCTTGAGGCATGGAGCAGATGACATAGTTTTGAATTTTGACATGTCTTTGACAAGTGGGATAATAATGGGATTAAGGTATCTCAACCTTAGATTCCAAACATATTTTATTTATTATTTATTTATTTTACTGCACCCACTTTGGAAGTATTTAAATTAGGGGACTAGTGTCATTGGTTGTTGTACCTTCATAAAAAGTTAGCACCCATAATTGGATGCCCTATTAGGCCTCATTTTGGTGATTTTAAGATTTAATGTAAGTTATGTTTGATCCTAGCTACCTATCTCTTCTTATTATGATATATTCTCTATCTCCCCGACCCCACATTTACATTTGGGTGATTTTTGCCAGGTACATAACGACCTATCCATTATGTTCCCCCATATTTGGGCTCAAATTTGGTTTGTGGCACCGATGCAATATTTTCGTGGGAAATTAGGTCTCGTGGTCAGCCTGCCTCAATTTTGAATCCCAAAGTATTTGAGAGGTATATAAACACCACATCTCTCTTCATTTTGGTAATCCATGATGAAGTATTCATGATATCTATACTCAAGCATTTGGCAATCAAGGTGAATTCAAGATTTGAAGGTCATGAGCATTCAAGATCTGGCATTTCTTTAATCATCCAAGTAAATTCAAAGGCAATCTCCTCCATTGTAGAAAGATCCCCCCCATGAAGGTGAAGTAGAGGATTTCACAATCAAACTATAAAATCCTTTATCTATCCTCATGCATTTTTCTTCCATAGCAAGTGATTATAAAGAATAGCGAATGTATAGTGAAAAGTGGCGATCACCTTATGGGATCTAAGCTCTCCCCAATTTCATAATGCACATTAGAATATGAATCCTCCTAAATTCAAATCAAATCAACACCACAAGAGTGGATAAAGTGATGCTAATACCATATTTGGGTCAAAAGGGGCTTCTATTCCTTTGTTACTTAAAATTGGGAAAGAAAATGAATTAAAGATATTGAAATATACAAATTATAAAGAGGAAAATGAAGATGATCTATGTGTACCTTGGAAAGAGAAGGAGATGTTATTTATGTTTCTAATTTTCTAACTGTAGGGATCCCATAAATATTTGTGTTCCAGATCTGAGCTCTGTAACTTATTTGTGACATGTCTTGAAAGTTTGAACCTATTTTTGAGGGTGCAAAATGTTTGGAACATTCTGCACCTAGGTGTAGAATGTTTGGGACATTCTACACCTAGTGAATGTGTTCCACATTATGTGGGGACCTATGTCAGGATCTGTAGGGTTTAAATATGCAATTACAACTTCCTAGCTTGCACCTACACACAAAAAAGGAGAAAGAAGGTTGAATAGAGGGGTTTGCCTCAATCAAACCCCTGTCTAGGAATCAACCTGGAAATATGAAAAGATAAAGCATCCAGACATAGAACAATGACCATATCTAATAAATAAAGTAGCTCATACCTTTGCAATGTAGATGCCACTTTCAATATGATCAAATATGATTATGCAATAACTTTTGACTCAACATAAAAACAAAAAAGGAAATCATGAAAAGAAACAACTTGTATGATGAATTTTGCCACTTGACAATGTTGAAATGAGAAGAAGGAAGAGAAGAAGACAAAAAGGTTGATAGATGCAATGACTCCTCCTTGATGAAAACTCCTTTTCTTGACAACAAATGGAGAAATAAGTTATATCCATGAAGAAAATCATCTTGGATGCTTTATGATACTAAAAATTTGACAGATCTTGAATTTCCTTCATTTTCCTTGTATTGCTTGATGATCTCTATTTACTCAATGGCTGGCACAAGACTCTTGAATTAACTGCTTGAAGCTTGCTAGATCTATATTTCTTTCATATAGTTTATTGATGAAAGAATTGGGATCCAAAATAAGGAGAAGTAGGGGGTTTATATCTTCTCACTACATCTTGGGGGTTTAACATTACCCAGGTTGACCATAGATTTGAATCTTGTATCCATTCTTTAGATAGGGTCCCCTCCTTAAATTTTGGCTACTTCTTGGGGGTGCAAAGTGCCTAGAACATTGTGCACCTAGGTGTAGAACGTTTGAAATATTCTGTACCCTCCAATCAAGGCTCAATTTTATTTTGTGGGCTCCAAGGAATGTGTAGATGTGGGGATTTAAATCATAGCTAGTTTCAGGGATAAAAAAGGTAAAAAGGGACACAAATAATGATATAGGGCCTAGGTGAGGAAAAAAATTAATTGATTGGAGGAATCAATGAGAAACACACCTAAAAATAAGGGCTAAACTCAATTTTAATCAAGCTAGAGGAGAAAAGAGAGAAAAAAGGACCAAAATTTGAATTAAAATGTCCTTAAAAGGCCCTGTTACTAAAATGAGTGAAAATGGTCCTTATAAAGAACACTAATTAAGTGCTTACTTTTTAGGACAATACAACAACATTGAAGATCTAGGAGTTTCATTCATAGATCCATGCATTTGTGAAGACATCCTTGATTCCTTTCTACATTCCAGGTTCAACACCTATAATTCAAGAAACATTCAAGTATTTTTATGAATACGAGCGATTGCTACATTTGTTTATGAAGGTATATTCATTTACAAGGGTAGATCAAGCATTTACCTTTATATTTACATACATTCCTTTATGTAATTTCCTTTTATTTTCAAGGTTGATTCCTAAATAGGGGTTTGACCAAGGAAAACACCTTTCCACAACCTTTTCCCCATTTTTTCATGTGTAGGAACATGTGGTACAACTGTTAGAACTTTTATGGAAAGATTGGGATATGACGGAGCAACCCTAAAAGTTTCAGCCAAAATTGTTAGGAACATAAAAAAAAAGATATTTTGCTCCTAGGAGCATAATGGCCAGCTCATTTTTTACTCTACATTTTTAGATCAGATTCATACTACAGGTTTGTTCTACTCTCTAGTTTAAATTTCAAGTCATTACATCTTTCCTGCTACTTTCTATCTGTCTGTATTTCTTGAATTTGTCTATATTTTCTTATTTAGGCTACTATTGTACATATTAATATTTTTTCCCTCTTATTCAAGCTTTGCATTTTTATATTGCATTATTTGTAAAGTATTATTAACCCATTCAATGCTTGGGACCTACCTGAGCCTATTGGGACATCTTCCTTCCATGTGTGCAATTTGAAAAGGAGTAATCTTCACCTTTGTATTGCTTCCCTTTTCTTTCCGTTCATTTTTTATGAACTTGAATCATAACATTTCCAGTTTGCTTTTTGTGTTAGATTCTCATTGTGCATTGGATCCTCATGCTTAATTTTATGGTTAGATATTATTTTCATTAATTTCATGTGTGATTATGCTTAGTTCAATTCATGTTGCATAAAATTGATGTGTGTTTCCATATCTCTTTAAAAAGTTCATATTTGCATTTGTTAGACATATCTCTCTTTCTTTTTTCTTGTGCATGAGTTTTATCACATTGATTCCTACCTATAGCATTCTGGTTAGGAGAAGTCATAGGCTTATGGGTTCCTTTGATCCTGAGTCCTCATGGTTTCCTTGGAATCTTGATGAAACAAACATACCTACTAATGATGTCCCTACTATCATTGAGAACAATTATTCCCACTCTTCTCATGATGAATATGAGGCCTTAAGATTTCCTCCTATGCAAGTACAAAATCTTTCCCATGACTTTGAAAATTTTGAGCAATGGTTAGAACAAAAAAAACTCCAATCCCAAGGTCATCTTCTTAATTGAGGCTTTAAGGAAATAAATTCACAATGATGAACATGATGTTAATTTCTTGCATAATATCTCTCATCTCATTAATAACAATGTAAAACCTATTAGATATTGTTCCCAATAAATTGGTTTCAATCCACCTCCCACTAGTGCTGAGACTTCCATTCCTATTCCTACTTCAATACCTAGTGTGTCTACTTATGCTTCACCCTTATGACCACATCCATTAAAAACATCAATCCTACACATGTTAGTTTTGGAAACATTCCTAATCTTATTGTTCCTCCTCCTTGAATTGTTCCATGTGTTTCTCAACCTTCATCCATGCCTAGCTACAATAGTGTTCCATTTTCATATTCCACCATCCTTCCATTTTTCATAATGGTCCAAATATTTCACAAATATCCCCTACTACCCTTTCTACCGAATTCACTATCAATAGTCCTGCTCAAAACATGTCATCCTTGCAACAACAAATTAATTCCATGACTCAATCCAAGTTCAAAATTCCTACTTGTGGCATTGCTAGTCCTTTTTCCTTAGACATAATTTGTGTCATTCCCTCAATACATGGAAATACCTCATTTAGAGTCTTACAATGGAAAAGGTGATCCCTTGACCCATGTGAAAACCTTTCAAACTTTGTGTAGTGTCTTCTCTCATGATCATAGGTTCAAGGCTAAACTATTTAATATAACCTTTCGAAATAAGGCCTTGCAATGGTATTATTCTTTGCCTCGCTATTCCATTGATTCTTTTCAAAAACTTTCTAATGTGTTCATCCAACAATTTCAAAACAAAATTGGTCCTAAGATCTCTTTGATTGATTTGATACATTGTAAAAAATGTGTTAAAGAAAAATTGACTAACTTCATTGGTATATTTAAACATTTGCATGCTTAGATTTCTTTTCCTATTCCTAATATTGATGTGCAACATATTTTCATTGCTAATTTACAAAATGATATCAGACATGTTGTCCTCAATTTTGCATTCCCCAAAGTTGGGGCAACCCTACGCAATTCTCAATGGTTGCTAGGAGTTTTTCTCTAAGGGTGTCGAGGTTTTGGAAGAAGCTATATTTGGCAGGATCAGTCATCCCTTGGTCCTATTCCATTTTACTTCTTATAAAGCATCCAGTCTTTTGTTTCTCTTTTTCATTTTGTTTCCAGTTTAGTTGGTGTCTTCGTGTTTCAGTTGCTCTACAAGCAGTTTTCCACGTCCTTCCAAGGTCAGTAGAGAAATGGTCTTTTTCTGGTCGAACACATAAAGTTTAAGCTCATTTTGTATGAGTGATAGATTTTAAATTCTATCTTAAAATTTTGCCCCAGTCTATAAAGTTTTGCTTAGAAATTTTAATGATAGCGTGATCTTGAATCAAATCCGCATATCAAATCGTTAAAATTTTAAGACACAAACATTTTAAGTTCTTTAGCGTTTAAAATAGATTCTAAAAAAAAAACAATTATTGCATATGCATATTTTGTTAAAAGAAATTTATTTTAAAAACGACGAAGATAGAAGATGAGATTTATAAAAAGAGTCATCTAATTTGTAAATCTTATAATTCATTATGAATTACTATTTTAATTAAAAACAATTTATTATTATTATTTTAACTAGTAATAATAATAATATCGAATATTAAAATAATGGCTAATTATAATATGTATTATAATAAGTTTTATTTTAATATTAATACATTATTTTTAAAATAAATAAAGCATATCGTCTTCTTTTAAAAAAATCTTTTTTAACTAAGGCGTTGGCTTAGAAGGGAGGCATCGAAATTAGAAGGCTTGGCATATGACCGCCACTTTCTACCCACGGCGTTAATTTTCCTTCATAAAACATACAGTTTTTAAAGCATCGGTTTCATCCCCAATAACATGGTGTTTAGTTCTAATGCTATTACATATTGTTTGGAATACCAAATCATATGTTATTAAAACCCGTGGTCACTTTAGTGGAAGGTGTTGAAATCTCCCTTCAATGCATGGCATATTGGCACAAACGATAGGCGTTATGTTTTAAATGACATGGCGTTATAATTTCAGTGTTTTGCATACATTTTAGATAAAACGTTATGTATTATCTATTTAAGACCAATCATATTGGCTGTGGCTTTCCAAAAGCGGTGTTTCTAATGTTTAAAACATTAACATTTTTGTTAATGTGTAAAATGTAAGCCTGTATTTTCATTTGAAAGGAGGTGCCGATAACTTAAACCATCAGGCTCACATAAAACATATGATATATGTTTTGAACCTTCCCAGCATTGATTTATGTTTTGAAAGCATATCGCATGGCTTTAATACAACCCACGACAATAAAAATAACAAATACATTAAGCATATGCAAAAACATATGCTAAAATCATATGTTATTAAAAGCTGTTATCGGGTGTAAAACATATGTTTTCCTTTATGAGTCTCATTAATACATAGCGGTGATTTTTATGAAGAAGACATTAACATTTTCATTAAAATGTTGGACTATGCCATGCCGCGATAGCTCTCCAGGAGGGATTTTGAAGTTTTTAGACAATTTCTATCCATAGCTTGCTGCGTTGTTTATGGAGAATTTGGCTATGGTGTCCCTTAACTTCCAGACTTTGTCTTCTCAGAGAACTCAACCATTAATCTCTGTAGATTTCCCTCCTGTTCTTGTGCGGTTTTGGTAAGATTTATGACTTCATCAAAAACATTTTTCTTGCTTACCTTTCAATTTCAAAATACATCATTGAAAGTATTGAATGAACAAGAGTTTGAAATCAGTAGGGCATGTATGGTTGAAAACTTCTTCTTTGCATGCTAGTTTTAAGAAAATAGAGCTGCATTGTGGACATTTGTCTTTCCTTAATATGACTCATTCAATTAACATTAACTTTGCATGAAGAAAATGTCAAAGTAATGAGTTATATATCTTGTCTTTTCTCTTGCA
>MU218082.1:101054-112092 GCA_018584345.1 Thuja plicata | reverse complement strand
TCAAATTTTCCTCTAAGGCTTTCTGCCTTGGCTCTCAGAACATTTGTATCACCTCCATGTACAAGCTTTAGTTTGTCCCACATTTTCTTTGCAGTTTTGCAATCCTTGACATCTTCAAATTCAGCATTAGAGAGTGAGGAAGAAAGCTCTATAACCATGCAGTTATGCTCATGCTTCTCTCTCAATTGATCTACTCTCAATACTCCTGTAGGAAACACATATTCAGTATCTAGGAATTGAGTAACATCATTACGAATACCTGATAAGTGGAGTCTTATCCTGCTTTTCCATGAAGCAAAGTTGTCTTTGTTCAACTTGGGCACACCTCATCTGTTCATCTTGTGATCCTGACTTAGGTCTTGAAACCTTCCTTCTAAGCACACAAGATCTGATACCAATTGTTAGTAATAACTGAGAGGGGGGGGGGGGCGTGAATTAGTGGCTTCAAAAACTTATCCTTAAACTTAACCACCAATCAATAAATCTCAGATTATTAAGTCCCTATAAGATGCATGCCATGGAATACTAATAATGATTTAACTGTCTATCGGTTTCCCTTTTCTGACCTTATTCTCCTTGATTACCGATAAGAAGTAAAAAATATTTACCGACACTCAGTAAATATGCAGAGTATACCAATCAATCCAGAAATGCATATGTGAAATGTAAAATAGTAAAGTAATAAACCATAAACACATAACACATGGATTTTAACGTGGAAACCCTGTTAAGGAAAAAAACCACTAGGACCAGTACCACAAATTTTCACTCTTTTGAAGTGAGCCCTATTAGGAGCCAACCCTATTAAAGGGTACAAACACACTGTTAGGTGTGACTTGTTAGAGGATTTTATACATAGAGCTTGTCACTTAGTATTGGGCATCTATTTGCTACCATCCTTGAATCAACCTCCTTCTTAGACTATCAATAGGCTTTAGAAAAATCTTGCTACCATCCTTGAATCAGCCTTCTTCTTAGACTGTCAATAGGTATCTAGCAAGTCCAATGCTACTTTCATGACTCAACCTTTTTGGCACTCCTTGGGATGTACCTCAATACATAGAAGACTTGAAGCTTCAATGGTTAAACTGAAACACAATGACTTGTTTCTAATACAACTTGAATTGCATATTTTTAGATCTATTTAAGTACATTACCTATCTAATCAATGTATCAATTCAATTCTTTGTGCTCCACACTTTCTGCTTTGTGATGCTGTGCTTCACTGTTCATCGGTGTCTGCAGAATTCTTTAGCTCTCCTTTAGCTTGCTTGATCAGGACTGTATGAAGTTATCCTTCATCAGTTTCTCTTCAACATCCTCTTTCTATTCATCCCCTTTCATGTGATTCATAAAGGAATAAAGCTTGTCTCTTATATAGACATGATATACACTATTTCTTGATTCTTGATTCTTGATTCTTGATTCTTGATTCTTGATTCTTGGCGTGAAAAACAATCCAGCCAATCTGATTTAAAGCATAACTCTTGATTTATCTCATAGTTATCTTTATCCCAACTGTACAAATATTATTTAAATCAATCACTTGACTCTGGTAGAATAAAACAATGAAAACAACCAGTTAAGTCTATCTTCAGCTCTTGCCAGCTAGATATTTTGTCATTTTTTGAACTCTCTGTTCTATCAGTCAATTCTGCAGTTAGTCGTCGGTGACAACTGCCAGTTCTGTCAGTGTGACTCTAGTCAGCTTCAGGATCTCCGTTCGTCAGGCATCATTGGATTTTTACTTGTTGGGAAACACTATCTTCTGCTCATCGGGTATCACTGTGACTTTGGTTCTTTGCTTTTACCGATGGTGTGCACTTCGTCGGTGTTATCTGCCACTTAGTGAATACTTAACTTTTATGCATTGATGAAAGCATAATCTTTGTTCCATTGATTCTCTAAAGTCTTTGGCATTATATACATGACCATACAGATGATATCAAGTTGACATCAATGACAATACAAACCATTAACTGATTTAATGTCTTGCATTATCTTCAACTTAACATTATCAAACATTCAATCAGTTACATGTCATCAATTCCTTCTGCTAGGATTAACAAATCCTTCAGGTTGTTCAATGTAGACTTCTTCTTCTAGGGTTCCATTCAAAAATGTATATTTCACATCCATTTGATATACTTTGTATCCTTTATGTGCATCATATTCCAGAAGAGTTTTGAATCCTTCAAGTCTTGCAACAGGAGAAAAGTTTCTCCATAATCAATACCCTCTTCTTGAGCATATCCTTTACAAACTAGTCTAGCCTTGTTTCTAGAAAATTTACCATTTTCATTCATCTTATTTCTAAAAACTCACTTGGTTCTAATCACATTCTTATCCTTTGGCCTAGGCACAAGGGTCCAAGTTTTGTTCTTCTCTATCTGCTCAATTTCTTCATTATTTACGTCTATCTAGATTTCATTATTCAATGCATCTTTAACAGTTCTAGGTTCAAATTCACTTAGTAAACATGTACCTTTGATTTTTTTCCTTGTCATTAATCCTTCTGTCTGATCTCCAATTATTTTCTCAGGTACATGATGCCTTCTAACATATTTTGAAAGTACTGGATCCTTTAGTCTAGATTCTGGACTTGATCCACTAGGTTTGTCATTTTCAAACATTCTTTCATGTTCTTCTATCTGATGCTCGGGTTCCACTGTTTGTGACTCAGGTTCCTTTGTCTAAGACTCAGTTCCCTCTGTCTATGACTCAGTTCCCTCTATTTGTGACTTAGTCTCTTCTACCAACAGCTCAGGTTGCATAGTCTGTGCTAGTATATTTAGTGGTTGAAAGTTCTGCTATCCAATCACCATTGCTCGAGTCATAGGTATAGTATAAAGTTCATGATACATAAAGTTCATGTAGTTTTCAGGCTCTTTACTACACTTCTCTTCACATTTTTCTCCAAACTCATCAATCTTAACATGTACACTTTCTATGACTTTATGAGTAGTAAGATTCAAAAATTTGTATGCTTTGCTTTTATATGAGTAACCTAGGAATATTCCTTCATCACTTTTTGCATCTAGTTTTCCATTTCATTCTTCCTTCAAGATGTAGCATCTACTTCCAAATACTTTGAAATAACGAACATTAGGTTAATAGCCATGCCATAATTCAAAAGGTGTCTGGTTACTACCTTTCTTTAGTTGAACTCGGTTCAAGGTGAACATTGTAGTGTTGATGGCCTCCTTCCAATTTTTGGTAGCAACATTCTTTTCAATCATTAGGGTTCTAGCACAGCCCATAATGGATCTATTTCTTCTTTCTTCTATTCCATTTTGTTGTGGTGTACCAGGGGCAGATACCTATCTTTTGATTCCTCTCTCATTATAGAATTCATTGAACTCATTAGAAATGAATTCTCCTCCTCTGTCAAATCTTAGGCATTTTAGCTTCTTTCTTGTTTCCTTTTAAACTCTTTCAAGATACCATTTCAATTTATGAAAAGCTTCTGATTTCTCTTAAGAAATATGATAGTCATTTTTCTGAAATGATCATCAACAAATATAATAAAATACTTCTCTCCAATATAGCTTGTTGTTCCAATTGGTCCACATAGGTCAGTATGTACCAATTCCAAGACTTCATCAGTATTGTAATTCTTACTTTTGAAACTTGTCTTGCTCATCTTTCCAAATTGACATTGTTTGCATATTTCTAACTCGGGTTTCTTCAAAATAGGAATACCTCTGACTCTCTTGTTCTTTCTTATGTTTACTAGATTATCAAAATTTAAATGACACAACCTTTTATGCCATAACCAACTTTCTTCTACTTGTGCAATAAATCATGAAGCTTCAGTGAGATCAACATAGAATAGATTACCTTTTGTTTTCTTGCAAGTTCTGACTAGGTTCCCTTTACCATAAAGGAGCTTAGCCTTGCCATTCATAAATTCTACCTTGAAGCCAATGTTGTTCATTTATGCTACACTGAGTATATTTCTCCCCAATCCTTCAACCCAATAAGTATTATCACATTTGATTCCTTCTGTCAGAGTAATGCAACCTTTTCCTTTCACAGGGCAAGGTTCATCATTCCCAAAACTGACAATACACCATCATAATGTTTAAGATGTTCAAATTTTATCTTATCACTATTCATGTGATGAGAATAACCACTATCAATTATCCATGTGTCAATTTTATTTATGTGTGAGAAAAGTGCTATCTTTTCATCTGACTCATCTGACTCATCCTTGATAGCAATATAAACCATTTCATCTTCTTCTTCATCACTGTCAGAATATTTAGCAATATAACAAGACTTCTTACCTTCATCCTTGTAGCTTTTGTTGTTCTTGAAATCCTTGAGTTTGTTGAACTTTTTCTCATCTTTTTCTTCTTTGTTCGGACACTTTGCAGCAATGTGACCAACCTTATTGCATGAAAAACAAATCAATGGTATCTTTCCTATGTATTTTCCTTTTGCAGCTCTTCTTGCAAGTAATGCTTCAATGATGTCAAGATCTTCATCATCAGATTCATCATCACTGTCACTTTCAATCTGCTTCCCTTTTGAGTATCTATCTTTCTTACCAAGGTTTAATTTAGCTTTGAATGCAGACTCAATATTGATAGAGCTAGGAGAGTAATTGTCAAAGTTGTCCAGCTCAAAAGTTGTAAGCCATACCACTAATGTATCTAGAGTTATGTCCTTATTGCACCTCATCTCTTGAATAGCTGAAACTATAATAGCATAGATAGGAAGTAAATTTCTTAGTACCTTAGTGACCACTGTTGTATCTTCAATTATTCCACCTGTAGCTCTAATGGCACTCACAACCTTCTTGATCCTTTCACTGTATCTTGTAATGTCTTCTCCTTCTTTCATTTCCATCTGGTCAAATTTTCCTCTTAGAATTTTTTCTTTGGCTCTCTTTACATTTGCATTTCCTCCATGAATGTCCTATAAATTCTTCCACATATCATAGGCTGTAGGGCAGTCCTAGACTTCATCAAATGATGAGTAGCTGAGTGAATAAGATATATCAATCATCATTATGTTATGAAGCTTCTGTTCCATCATCTGTTCCATAGTCATAGTCCCTGTTGGTTCCACATATTTACTTTCCAAAAATTGCAAACCAGCATCTCCGATAGTAGATAGATGTAGCTTCATCAACTCTTGCCATGCTAGGAAGTTGTCTTTGTTTAGATTTAGGATATCCCTTCTATAAGACATCTATGATCTTTAGCTTAGGTCTTGAAACCTTCTCTGAAACCACTAGAAGCTCTGATACCAATTGTTGGAAATGAGCTAAGTAACTGTTACTTGGTCAATTAAGAAATTCTTTTGTAACTTGGGTGTCAAAGCAATCTTTATGATATCCAATGCAATTATAATTTATTGATTAAGTGCTGAAATATAAGGCATGAAACAAATAACATATACAAAGGTGACACCAAGATTTAACGTGGAAACCCAATATGGGAAAAACCACCAATGTAACTAGTTACTATTTTTCACTCTTTTGAAGTGAGCTATGTTAGGAGCCAACCCTGTTAAAGGTTATAATAATACACTGTTAGGTGTGACCCTATTAAAGGATTTAATCACCTTGTGAGGAGTGGTCTTGTTAGAGGTCTTTAACACTTCAACATAGAAATGCTACATTGTGAGAGGATTTACAAAAAGACTGTTAAGTCTAATCTGTTAAGAGATTTGATATCATTTCTACAATTGTTAGAAAGTAAAAATGAATTGACCTGTATGTGTAAGTAACTGTATTTTCTAATTCAGATATCTATTTTGATTATGACTAGATCCTTGCTGATCAGATATTCTACTGCAGCTCTGAGTGATCTGTAATCAATCAGAATAGTATCTGATTTTGCCTTCACTCTTCATGTCACTAAGTTCCACACTTATTCTTTTGTAATTACTCCTCCACTTGCACACATTTAATCCAAACATGACCTTTCATATATATGATGAGCCCTGTCAAGTCTCCTTGAATAGACTTCTAAATAATAAATCACAATTCAGTCGACCTCATATAATCAATTAATTATAGAATGTAAATCACTATTAGTCGGCTGCCACTGAATGCCCAACCATGACTGAAATGCCCGAGTGACTCGATCAATACTAAACTTCTTCAATACCCGATTGAACTTGGTCAACACTAAAATAACTCATTCTATTCACCAACTGTGCTCGGTCTAAATGTAGACATTTGTGTAACATCACTACATAATTGTATATACATGTGTAACATAAATGACAATTGAATAATTTTCTTTAACAATCTCCCTCATTGGCATTGGTGGCAACACAACATGTTATAATACAAAGAATTGTAGAACAACAAAAACTTTTCTTTAATGTCCTTAGCTTCATTCTGATTCTTATCCAAAAACTCCCTCTAACATCAAAATCTCCCTCTTACTATATTATCTTCTGTATTGTAGCAAACTCTCCCTCTTTTGTCTTATTCTTATGTATTATAGAAATCTCTCCCTCTTTGACAACAAATGCCAGAGACTCCATATATTGCTTATCTTTATTCTGAAAGACTCCATCTTCTCATATACTAAATAGAAATAGTCAATACTATTTCACTTTATAATTATAATGTACCTGAATGTACTAATTCATCTGTAATGTGCTCTGATGTACCTACATCAACTGATAGGTCTTCATTGTTGCTTGGGTTGACGCATCACTAAACTATATTTTAGTGAGCTTCAGATAGGGGAAGCACCCCTAGCTTTCCTCTAAAATACAATAATTCATCCTTAGGTAAAGGTTAGGTGAATATGTCTGCAACTTGTTCTTTGGTATTCACATATTCCAACCCTACTTCTTTATTCTGTACCAATTCCCTCAAAAAATGATACTTTATTGCTATATGCTTGGTTTTAGTGTGCATCACAGGATTATTTGAAATTTTAATGGCACTGGTGTTGTCACAATAGATAATAACTAGTTCTTTTACTTCTTCCTTCATTCCTGACAACAACTGCTTGATCCATATGATGTTTGAACAATTCACTGCTACAACAACATATTTTGCCTTTGCTGTAGACTAAGAGATACCATTATGTTTCTTTCTTGTCCAAGACACTAACCTCTTTCTAAGAAAGAAAGCTCCACCATTGGGGATTTTCCTATCATCGACACTTCCAACCCAATCAACATCAGTAAATTCCTTTAAATCAAAGTTTCCACCTTTCTTATACCATAAACCATAGTCTTCAGTACCCTTCAGATATCTCAGAATTCTTTTGATTGCCATTAGGTGATTGTCTCTAGGATTAGCTGAAAATCTTGCAACAATACCAACTACCAATGCAATATCAGGTCTGGTGTGAACAATATATTGCATTTTTCCAATCATGGATCTGTAGTTGGTCTGCTCTACCTCTTTTGAATCATCATCCTTAGACAATTTATGTCCAGTACACATGGGTGTTCCAACAGGTTTGGAATCTTCCATACCGAATTTCTTAAGTATCTCCTTGATATATTTTGATTGAGTAATGTAGATACCATCCTTCATTTGATGTACTTGTAATCCAAAAAATAATTTGATCTCACCAAACATAGACATCTCAAATTATTTACTCATAGCTATAGAGAATGCTTTGCATTGGTCATCACAACCAATGAATAATATGTCATCAACAAATATCTCTGCTAGCAATATTTTGTTCTATGGCCCTTCTTTTATGTACAAGCTACTGTTATCATTGGTTCTCTAAAATCCAATACTTATTAGATAGCTATGCAGTCTTTCATACCAGGATTTGGGCGCTTGCTTCAATCCATAAAATGCTTTGTGCAGCTTGCAAACCATATTCCTTCTGCTAAGATCTAAAAATCCTTCAGGTTGTTCAATGTAGACTTCTTCTTCAAGGATTCCCTTTAGAAATGCAGATTTCATATCCATTTGATATACTTTTTATCCTTTATGTGCAACATATGCCAGAAGATTTATGACTCCTTCAAGTCTTGCAACAGGAGCAAAATTTTCTCCATAATCAATACCCTCTTCTTGAGGATATCCTTTACAAAATAGTCTGGCCTTGTTTCTAGAAACTTTACCATTTTCACTCATCTTATTTCTAAAAACCCACTTGGTTCTAATCACATTCTTTTCCTTTGGCCTAGGCACAAGGGTCCAAGTTTTGTTCTTCTCTATCTGCTCAATTTCTTCATTCATTGCCTCTATCCAACTTTCATCATTCAATGCATCTTTAACAGTTCTAGGTTCAAATTCACTTAGTAAACATGTACCTTTGAGTTTGTTCCTTGTCATTACACCTTCTGTCTGATCTCCAATTATTTTTTTAGGTGCATGATGCCTTCTAACATATTTTGAAAGTACTAGATCCTTCAGTCTAGATTCTTGACTTGATCCACTAGGTTTGTCATTTTTAAACATTATTTCCTGTTCTTCTGTCTGATACTCTGGTTCCACTATCTGTGACTCAGGTTCCTCTGTCTGAGACTCGGTTCCCTCTGTCTATGACTCAGTTCCGTCTGTCTGTGACTCAGTCTCTTCTACCAGCAGCTCAGGTTGCATAGTTTGCAACTTGGGTTGCACAGTTTGTGCTAGTATATGTAGTGGTCAACAGTTCTGCTGTCCAATCACCATTTCTCGAGTCATAGGTATAGTATCAGGTTCATGATACACAAATTTCATGTAGTCTTCAGGCTCTTTACTACTCTTCTCTTCACATTTTTTTGCAAACTCATCAATCTTAACATGTACACTTTCTATGACTTTATGAGTAGTAAGATTCAGACATTTGTATGCTTTGCTTTTACATGAGTAACCTAGGAACATTCCTTCATCACTTTTTGCATCTAGTTTTCCATTTCTTGCTTCCTTCAAGATGTAGAATCTACTTCCAAATACTTTGAAATAATGAACATTAGGTTTATATCCATACCATAATTCAAAAGGTGTATGGTTACTACCTTTCTTTAGTTGAACTCGGTTCAAGGTGAACACTGTAGTGCTGATGGCCTCCTTCCAGGTTTTGGAAGCAATGTTCTTTTCAATAATTAGGGTTCTGACACAATCCATAATGGACCTGTTTCTTCTTTCTTCTATTCCATTTTACTATGGTGTACCAGAGGCAGAAACCTGTCTTTTGATTCCTCTCTCATTACAAAATTCATTGAACTCATTAGAAATGAATTCTCCTCCTTTGTCAGATCTTAGGCATTTTAGCTTCTTTGCTGTTTCCTTTTCAACTCTTGCAAGATACGATTTGAATTTATAAAAAGCTTCCAATTTCTCTCTGAGAAACATGACAGTCATCATTCTTGAATGATCATCAACAAATAGAATAAAATACTTCTCTCTAGTATTGCTTGTTGTTCCAATTGGTCCACATAGGTTAGTATGTACCAATTCCAATACTTCATCAGTATTGCAATTCTTACTTTTGAAACTTGTCTTTCTCATCTTTCCAATTTGACATTGTTTGCATATTGCTAACTCAAGTTTCTTGAAAATAGGAATACCTCTGACTCTCTTGTTCTTGCTTATGTTTACTAGATTATCAAAATTTACATGACACAACCTTTTATGCCATAACCAGCTTTCTTCTACTTGTGCAATAAAGCATGAACCTTTAGTGAGATCAAGATAGAATAGATTACCTTTTGTTTGTCTGCCAGTTCCAACTCGGTTCCCTTTCCCATCAAGGAGCTTTCCCTTGCGATTCATGAATTCTACCTTGAAGCCAATGTTGTTCAGTTGTGCTACACTGAGTATATTTCTCCTCAATCCTTCAACCCAATAAGAATTATCACATTTGATTCCTTTTGTCAAAGTAATGCAACCTTTTCCTTTCATAGGGCAAGGTTCATCATTCCCAAAACTGACACTCCCACCATCATAATGTTCAAGATGTTCAAATTTTGTCTTATCACCAGTCATGTGATGAGAACAACCACTATAGATTATCCATGTGTCATTTTTATCGATGTGTGAGAAAAGTGTTGTCTTTTTATCTTCTTCATCTGACTCATGCTTGATAGAAATATAAACCATTTCATCTTCTTCTTCATCACTATCACAATCTTTAGAAATATAACAAGACTTCTTACCTTTATCCTTGTAGCTTTTGTAGTTCTTGAAATCCTTGAATTTGTTGAACTTTTTCTCATCTTTTTCTTCTTTGTTCGGACACTTTGCAGCAATGTGACCAACCTTATTGCATGAAAAAAAAATCAATGGTATCTTTCCTTTGTATTTTCCTTTTGTGGCTCTTCTTGCAAGTAATGCTTCAATGATGTCAAGATCTTCATCATCAGATTCATCATCACTGTCACTTTCAATCTACTTCCCTTTTGAGTATCTATCATTCTTACCAAGGTTTAATTTAGCTTTGAATGTAGACTCAAGATTGCTAGAGCTAGGAGAGTAATTGTCAAAGTTGTCCAACTCAAAAGTTGTAAGCCTTCCCACTAATATATCCAAAGTTATGTCCTTATTGCACCTCATCTCTTGAATAGCTGAAACTCTAATAGCATATATAGGAAGTAAAGTTATTAGTACCTTGCTGACCACTGATGTATCTTCAATTATTCCACTTGCAGCTCTAATGGCAATCACAACCTTCTTGATTCTTTCACTGTATCTTGTAATGTCTTCTCCTTCTTTCATTTTCATCTAGTCAAATTGTCCTCTTAGACTTTCTTCTTTGCCTCTCTTTACATTTGCATCTCCTCCGTGAATGTCCTGTAATTTATTCCACATATCATAAGCTGTAGGGTATTCCTTGACTTCATCAAATTCTGAGTAGTTGAGTGAAGAAGCTATATCAATCATCATTATGTTATGAAGCTTCTGTTCCATCATCTGTTCCACAATCATAGTCCCCGTTGGTTCCACATATTTTCTTTCCAAAAATTGCAAACCAACATCTCTGATAGTGTATGCACCCTAAAATGGCCGCCTAGACTTTGGGCCCCATTTCTCAATTTATCAAATCCCTGAATCAATATTTTCAAATATCAACAATATCAATTATATCAATTTCTTTGATCAAATCATAATCAA
>MU218082.1:78661-92660 GCA_018584345.1 Thuja plicata | reverse complement strand
CCAAGCTTTGAAGACTTGTTATTGTATTTTCATTGTAGTTGCATATTTCCTTTCTTAGTTGCATTATCATGACATATTAGCTTAGATTTCATTTTATGCAATAGAATAATCTCACATAGTCTAAATAAGAAGGCTTGGTAACACTTGTTCTTTCCTTTCATAGATTAGTTGCATTGTACTTTCATTTTCATAGCTTAGCTTGCATTATTATTTAGATTTGCATTGCATTGCATACATTTGATTCATTGGAGATATTGGCATTCTTGCCCTTGTTTTCATTATGAATCTCTCATTGTATGGTTTATTGGCAAGGTCATGAGTTTATAGCTCTAGCTGAGAGCAATTTTACAAATCTTGCAACTCCATGCATAGAGAGCTATGGATCTATTTGTGAGGGCTCATTCTTGAGTTTCCTTGCATGTAAGGATTCATAGAAGTACACTATTTTGTGTGTACAGATAGTAGATAGGTGTAGCTTCATCAGCTCTTGCCATGCTAGGAAGTGGTCTTTGTTTAGCTTTGGGATCTCCCTTCTGTAAGACATCTCCGATCTTTAGCTTAGGTCTTGAAACCTTCTCTGAGAGCACTAGAAGGTCTGACACCAATTGTTGGAAATGAGATAAGTAACTGAGAGGGGAGGGGTGAATCAGTTACTCCAAAACAAATCCTTTGTCCCTTAGATGTCTTAAATACTTTAACACTATTAGTCGGTCAATTAAGATATTCTTCTGTAACTCAGGTGTCAAAGCAATCTTTATAATATCTAATGAAATTATACTTTAGTGATTAAGTGCAGAAACATAAAGCATGTTCAAAACAAATAACCTATACATAGGTGACACCAAGATTTAATGTGGAAACCCAATATGGGAAAAACCACCAATGTAACTAGTTACTATTTTTCACTCTTCTGAAGTGAGCTCTGTTAGGAGCCAACCCTTTTAAAGGTTACAATAACACACTATTAGGTGTGACCCTGTTAAAGGATTTAATCACACTGTGAGGAGTGGCCTTGTTAGAGGTCTTTAACACTTCAACATAGAAATGCTACCTTGTGAGAGGATTTACAAAAAGACTGTTAAGTGATCTACTCTGTTAAGAGATTTGAGATCACTGCTACAATTGTTAGAAAGTAACAATGAATTGACTTGTATGTGTAAGAAATTGTCTTTGTTGATTTAGATATCTATTTTGATTATGACAAGATTCTTGCTGATCAGATATTTTATTACAACTCTGAGTGATCTATACTCAATTAGAATCCTATCTAATTTCGCCTTCACTCTTCATGTCATTGAATTCCACACTTCTTCTTTTGTACTTGCTCCTCCACTTGCACACATTCAATCCAAACATGACCTTTCATATATATGATGAGCCATGTCAAGTCGGCTTAAATATACTTATAAATAATAAATCACAATTCAGTCGGCCTCATATAATCAATTAATTATAGAATGTAAATCACTATTAGTCAGTTGCCATGCTGAATGTCTGACCATGACTAAAATGCATGTGTGACTCAATCAATATTGAACTTCTTCAATACCCAATTGAACTTGTTTAACACTAAAATAACTCATTCTATTCACCAACTGTGCTTGGTCTGAATATAGACATTTGTGTAACAATGACAATACACAATTGAATAATTATCTTCAACAAAAGCTTCTTAATGCTAATATTTTAACATTTTCTCCCATTAAACCAATTGATACATCCAAACCTTTGCCTAAATCTTTTGATCACAAATCCTTTTTCCAATACCATCGTCAACTTGGACATGATACTAAGAAGTGTTTCCATTTGAAATCTAGTGCTCAAGACCTCATTAATTCTAATGTTATATTTGTTGAGGTTGTTAATGATCAAGGAAACAAGTATGTTTTCCCTCCTAGCCAAAACTTGCAAATTTATACCAACTATTTACCTTCTCATTCAACCAATACCATTTAGTTTACGGATTCCTAAAATTCTTCTTCCACACATGTTGTTGACTCTCCTACCATAGTGATGTATGATACTAAGTCTACCCAAGCTAACAATATTGTCAATCTTATTGATGAATCATAACCTAAACCAAAACCTGAAGCTAAGCCCAACCTTTGCATTACATTTGATCCCAAAAAGACTATCAAAGCACCTGATAGTCCTCTTTATAACATAGAAAAATTTAATGGTCTTCTCTCTTTTATTTTCCTTACAGATCCTACTTGCATGGTGAATCTTACAACTGAGGAACATCTTAACGGGGAGGGAGTGAGAGAGTCTTAAGGGGGAGGGGTGAGAGATTCTTGAGGGGTGGGGAGAGAGAGATTATTAAGGGGTAGGGAGAGAGAGAGAGAGAGAGAGAGAGAGAGAGAGAGAGAGAGAGAGAGAGAGAGAGAGAGAGAGAGAGAGAGAGGCATTGTGTTGGTGAGTAAATTTTTCTAGCATTTTCTAAAATTTCCTAAGGTTTTTGTATTTTCTAATTAAAATTATGATAAATTACTAGAAATGTAAATTACTTATATAACTAACTAAAAACAATTTCAAATCTAACATTTTTTTAACATTTTCTAATAGTTTTCAAATATTTTCTACGGTTTTCTAACATTTTCTTCGGATTTCTAACATTATATAATAAAAATCTATTTTTTAAATTAAAAATTACTGATAACGAAAAACTAAGTAAAATAATTGAAAAATATATAATTTAAAATAAAAAATAAACAAAAAAGGAAGAAATGTGTGCACACGATATCAATGACAATCAAAAGAGGTTGAAAGTTCTCACAAAATACTGATGTTAGTCTCCATGACGTCACTGAGTTTGCTCCAACCACTGGGTCCACAAGTTCACTGAACAGTAAAGATGAAAATGAAATTTACCACAGAAAATATATTTGGAATCTGACCAAAGGGGTGTTCATGCAAAAGGAGTGTTTGCATGAACACCCCCACATAGGGTACTTTGTGTGAAGGGGGTTCTTTGAGAAAACACCCACATGTTAGTGTGTTCATGCAAATGGATTTACCACCTTCGTTCGAAGACCCCCCTTCGCACAATGGGGTCAAAAATGATTTTTTTTCCATGCCCAATTTTTCTTTTTTCCCAAAAGTGGGACACACTATTGTGAGATCACCCAACAATCTGTTAACATATGCAGTAGTTAAGAGGCTATAAGACCGCTTGAGTCAAACTTGACATATCTCCAAGTATATAGGATCTATTTTAAGGAGCATTTTTCAATCAACAAACATTTGTATTCTATCATTACCAACATAAATAGGGAACAAGAGACAAACACCACAAAATGCAAGGATAGTCAAGTGATACAAATGATGCTAGGTACCAGAACATAGCCAAGAAATACATATAATAACAAAGATCATAAAAAAGGCGACAATGTACATTCTAAACAATGACCTTTCACTATTATATCATGTATGCAGAAGGACACATAAATATGCAATCATGTCATAGAATAGAAATAGAGCTTGAAACCCCAATCTGAGATAAACATAGACATGCTTGAAAATGAGACATATAACTTATGGTTTCTCATTTTTTAAAAATATTTATCACTGATGTATTAAAAAGAAGATCATATGCATGGAAATGTAGATGGTTACAAAGAAACACTTAGAGGAAAAGACATCAGATCCATGCATGTAATGAGATCGAGTTTTACATGATTGAACAATACATCCAAAGAAAGGAGAAAAGTTATGCCCTATAAAGTATAGAGAAGGTGATACATAGGAGTCGCGGTATATATAGAGAAAATAATAAGGTTTCATCAAACTTTGCAATGTTGTAGCAGGACTGAGATACATATGGTTAAACATAGAGGGATCTTGAAAATCAATAGAAAGCCCTCGAGTTCCGAAAGTTTCAAACATTAGGATGTCTAGAATATAAAGCCTAGAATAGGGTCAACATCATGCACATTAAATAAGAAGAGAAGTACCCAATTTTTCTCAGAGTCCAAGCATGATGGCTAAAAAAATAGACATAATGGAACCGTCTTCCTCATTTCTCAACAAGAATAGAGCTTGACGCTTTGTTAAAGTACTTGAATATGAGGAGAAGCTAACTAGAGGGGATGCAAGTCCGAGTCACATCCATAAATATTCACAAAGAACTCCAAAAAATCCTTCAAAACGTAGATACAAACCCCATGATGGCACAAGGATCTTCAGTAGCATAGGGGGAATAAAATGAAGTAATGTTTTGATTTTGGGATTGTTTTTACCCTAAAAGACCCATGAAGGAGAAGCATTTTTGCCTTAGATTTTGATTTTGATTTCTTGTTGACTAATATGCTCGGGAGATTAAAAAAGGATTTTCATTTTGACTAATTTAAATTAATATTTACTAAATAATAAGGGATTTGTTGCTTAATAAATATTGATGCAAATTAATATTTATCAAGTAACAAATCATGTATTATTTAGTAGACATTAATTTAAATAAGAAATGTAATTTTCTATAGTTGCATGAAAAGATAAATAATTAATGTTTATTAAGTGGTGATACACTATAAACAACTTAATGAATATTAACTTAAAATGAAAATTTGTAGAAACATGTGCTCATATGAAGTCAAAGAGATGAAATTGGAAATTTATGAGGAAGACCAAGTATATAGGGGGGTTGGAATCAATTTTCAAACATGTGGAAAGCATATATGAACTTTTATTTGCTTTGTTAGATGATTTGAGAGCATCCAGGAGATGGTTTTGCATGTCTTCATGAAAAACTTGGTCAAGTTGGACTTTTTTAGGACATTAGAGTTCTTTTAAGGAAGATTTAGTTTCTATATTTTAGGCTTTTTGGAGGCTTCCAACCCTAGTCAGTTTTTGGTTCCTTTTTTGGTGGCTTTTGGAAAGAAGTGGATATAGTCACTCTGTGGACTCATTTGTATTTGGTTCTTATTATGCATTCTTGACTTAGTGACCTTTTTGGGTCCTTTGACAATTTTGGCATTCTGTAGCTCATTTTTGGACATGAATATCAATCGCAACCTTGGAAATCAGTGATTGAAGTGTATTTCCTTCTTTCTCTTCTATTTTATTGTGTCCATCTAATTGATTGATCAAATTACTAGTGAAGTCTTGTTTTTTAGCAGAAAAGTGTATTTGTTGCAAGTTATAATCTCTGTAAAGGATGCAAGTTATTTTAGTTGTGAATATCTCTTCCTCCTATGCTTTTAGCATTAGAGTTTCTTTATAAAATACTTATGCAAGGATACATAGAAGTAGGTTGTGCAGGTCTAACTTCTTTACTGCAAACATTTGTCTAGATTTATGAGTCTCATGGTCTTATTAAGTTTGGTGTATCACCCTTATTTTAATTTCTAGTTTTTCAGTTTCATATTTCTTTCTAACTCTTTCCCTCTGAAAAGATTAATTTAGATTAGTTTAGGTGAGTACCATGAGAACTAGCTTACTCTGGAGGTTAGCTTCCACTATCTGAGCCCACAATCAAGGAAGCTTTCCAATGTTCACCAGTAGGCTGAGTTTACTCACCAAGGGTCCACTATTTAGGTGATAACATGTCCCACCCACTTCCATGAAGCAAAAGTTTCAATGAATTTAAGTACAACAAAAAATAAATATTATTATTTAAATGGATAGATTTTAGGTAAGAATATTTGACAACAATTATATGCAATATATGATGCATATTTTTTGCATTAATCAACTAAGTAAACACTGGTTTTATTTTCTTTGTATTACCAAATACTTTTTATGAATTCCAATCTTGATTCTAATAGTCACACCAACAATTAAAATATGTTAAGAAAAATTTGAAGCATAAGTACAAGCTACTTGTCACGAATTAGTCTCAAGGTCATGGGTATGTCCTCTAATACAATGTTGATCTAACTTAGAATTCTAAACAATTTGCAATAATAGAGAGATGTTGTTCTCATAATTAACAATAAGCAAATCCAATGATCTTATTTGCTTGACATTAGTTTTAAATCAGTTCCTACAATTTAATAAATGTAGGTTGATTGTATTTATTCTTATATTAATTCAATTAATCTAGATTCCATATAAATAAATATTCATTTTTATTTTAAATAAAATTAAATTAATATAACCTAAAAAACTAATTCTATTATAAAAATGTTATACTACATTTTGATTATATCTTTTAGTTTGTAGCTAGAATGAACAAATTGTTGATAAGAAAGAAATATCAAATTTAAAATTATAATTCAAAACATCAAGAAGTATAATTTATAATCACAACAAAAGAAAGAAACATCTAATGCCAAGATAATGAAAAAACAACATTAGCAAAACATTAAAAAAAAAGACAAGAAATCAATTACAAACATCAAAATACCATTAGAGATACCAATTTATAATTATAAAAGTAATAATTTACAAATAGTGTACTATTTATTAATCAACTAATAAATTAAAATTAATTCAGAAATAGAAAAGGGTGAATGTTTCTTAGCTTAACTACACCCCCGTGACTATTGGGAAACTTTATGGAAATTGTCTTAATCTTTGCTTTATTGTGTCTTCTTTTATAGTGGAAATTACGTGGAGGCTTGTCTTACTCTTTGTTTAAATATTGTTATGTAATCTCTATTTAATAGAAAAGCCTTTTTCACTTATTCATTAATATTTCAACCAATTCACGATTTCTTTTATTTTTTAATCAATAGAATTCTCATGCATCGATTCATTAGATAAATTAAATTTTTTATTTTTATTTTATAATTTATAATTTTAATTATAATTAAAACATATTGATTGAATAAATTCATATTTTAAAGAAAACAATATATTAAGGATTAAATGAATTTAAACAAGAGGAGATACGAGGAATGTACAAGGAGATGAATATAATAGAATACATGATGATATATGTTGCTTGCAAATTTAGTTGAAGTTGAAAAGAACTTGTAGTTTGTGGTTTGTGAAGTAGAAGTCAAATAATAAGATATTCTTTATAGTACTCTACATACATATTCATGATATAGACAATGTTGATATAGATTTATGATAGTCTACCCAAAAGGATAGTAAATGTTGGTATGTCAGTCATGACACTCATAAATAAAAACTTCATGCATGTCAATATAAGAAAGGCCCTGAAAAGAATACAATCTACATATTCAACTATGACATGACAATCATGAAGAATGGGCTAAAGTATACCTAGAACAATGAATGGTGTTCTCACGGTTTTAATCAAGCCAAATGCAAAAGGACTGAAAATGCATGTATGTAGTGACACCATAGATCAGGTCACATAGGTGAAAAAAGGTCTTATAAACATTCTAGATAATAAACACATAGACATTATTTTTGAATATTCTACTGGTAAGAGTGATTATTGTGTTTTCGACAAACAAAATATATCATCATTTCCTAAAGGAGTTAATAAGGCCAAGAGATTAAAGATTATTCATTAAAATGTATGTGGTCTAGTGGATGTTGCCTCTTTGAATAGATTTCTTTCACTGACAATGTCTTAAGATATAATTGTATTTATTTTGCACACTCAAAATCTAAAGTTTTTACTAAGTTAAGGAATTTTATGCATTGGTTAAAAAATAATTAGACTATAACATAAAAGTATTGAGATCTCACAATGAGGGTGAATATTGCTCTAAGGAATTTGATGAGTATTGTAAACATGTAGAATTTTTTAAGAAAAATACTACACACTATACTCCCCAACAAAACATGGTAACAAAAAGAATGAATCATACATTAATGAAATGAATCATGCATTAATGGAGATAGCTAGGAGCATGTTAAGTAGTGCTAAGTTATTTATATGCTTTTGGGCGGAAGCTATTGGTACCACTTTTTATATGATTATTAGATCTCCATGTAAAGCTCTTGTTGATAAAACTCCTTATGAAATGTGGTTGGGTAAAAAGCCTTCAATTTTACATTTAAGGGCCTTTGATTGTTAAGGCCTTTTTTTTATGTGCCTTAAGAGAAGTGATACACATTTGATCCAAAAGATCATAAATGCATCTTTGTAGGACATGGTGAGAACGTAAAAGGTTATAGAATTAAAAATATACTAACCCGTAAAATGATCATTTTCTGGACGTGTGATTTTCAGGGAATTTAGAGACGACTTAAGTGAAGAACCAAAGAAGAAGACAAAGATGGTGCACTTTGAAACTAAGTAGGAAGATGCTTATGAGGAAGAATAGAGAGATGAATAAGAAGATGGAGAAGAAGAAGAGAGATCAAGTGAAAGTTCTGAATATTCAGTTGTGATAGAAGAAGTTGATCATAATGAAAAATACGAGGAAGAACCTCTTACTCCACATTTGATAAGGTCCACAAGAATAGTGAAATCTAGTTGATAAGTGTATCCCTCCAAATTTTTGTTGTATATTTTATTTGCTAAGTACTCGTGATGAACCTAGATATTTCAAGGAAGCACTCCATTTAAAAAAAAAGAGTCTAAGATACAAGCCATCAAGGAGTGGACGAAAAATTTGGATAGTTATGGAATCTAGAATCTAGTTAGTTTTCCCAAAGGAAAGAATCTCATCAAGTATTTAAGTGGGTATTTAAGAAAATTTTTGGTGCAAAATATCAATTAGAGTGGTGAAGGGCTACTCCTAGTGAGAGGGAGTTGATTTTGGTGAAATATTTTCTTATATTTTTTATTAATGCAAAAAAACAAGTTTTAAAGGGGTCCTAAAACCATGTACAAAGCTAGAACTTAAGATAAAGCATTAACAACCCCATAATAACAACATGGTAGTAGGAACAAAAGGCCAGCCAACAACCAAAATAAAAAAAGCTAGCCAAACACCAACAAAAGAAGACACAACAACTAGCAATGAAAAGACACAAAAAATAGAAAAGAAACAACCCTAATCAAGGTTGTTGAGGGTAGCAGCCACCTCCTCCTCCATCTGGCTCATCCTTTGAGCCACCTTCTTAAGGTCTTCAATGTCCGAGGGCAGAGAGACAAATTTTTTCTTCATGTTAGCCCTGACCGACTTCCCTGGACCTTGAGCTTCACCTGCCGACACATCCATTTCTTGATCCACATTTATGGTAGCCTTCTCAAGGTAGTTGGAATCCAACCTAGCCACAAGATTTCTCATGTTTTCAGCAAATGATTTCATTATCTTCAGGCTATGCTTCATGATTTTCTTGAGAGTTTCCTTAGTTTTGTCCACCCTATGGGTCAGCGACTCCAATTTATTCTCAATCATTTCTCTGGATTTCCTCTCAACCTCCACTGAATCCAAGGTTAACTTCTTTTCATCATTAGTCCACTAGGCATAAATAGAGGGATCCAAAACTTGCTTACCATCCGAGGCCCCAATGTTTTTTTGCAGTTCCTCAAACTTGGCAGAGATGGCAGGATACTTCAGGTTAAGACTTTTAATTTCATGGAAGGCCCACCTCAAGACTCTGAAAGAGTAGAGGGACTGGGCTTTTGCTGTCTGCAACACTCCAAAGGTGACTTCCCTCTTGTCCTCAAAGTCCTCAAACCGAAGGTCCAAAAAATCCTCTTTAGGCTTATCCTAACCCAACTTCTCAAAATATTCAAACTCGGTGGAAGAAAAAGGAACATTGTGATCAACTGAGCTAGTATAATCTATTAGCACCGTCACCTTAACCTTTCCCTCAACTTTCTTCTTACTACTGCTAGCTAGAGGAACATGAGACTTACCAACAGGGGAACTAACCATGGACTGAGAGGCCAACACAACAGGTCCCCCAATACAAACATCTCCATACACCATGATAGCACCACTCTTTTTCTTTGACATAGTTGGAGAGGCTAAACCCACCACCTCCTTCACAGTATTAGTCTTCCCAATCACCACAGAGGATACGACCTTGGAAGGGCCATCCATGCCAGGGGCGTTAGGCTTTAGATTGTGAACAGGACTAGGAGAAGTTTCCTTGTCCTCACTATCCTCAATGTGCATCCCTTCATCCCCCTCAAAATTGAGTTATTTGGGAATAGTTTTCTTCTTGAGAGAAACTTTAAGTTTTTTTTTGGCCCGAGGGGACTCCTCATCATCATGGGTCTCTCCATCCTTGACAAACCCCCCGGATCAATTTTATTCCCTACATCTCCACCCATAAAATGTTTACCAGGAGTCTCCGACACTTGAGCCTGAAGGTGCTAAAAAAGCACCAGAATGAACCCTTGGTGAAGAAACAACTTATTGGGGTTCTTCTTGTACTCAACAATGCTAGCATTAAGAGATGACTATAGAAAATATGGAAAGAAAACCAAAATTTTATGCCTGAAGTGATTAAGGAAAACAAAATGATACCCATGAACATGGGTACATATCTACCATGAATAGTAATATACTCCATAATGACTTGTAAGATCTTTATCCAAAATGACTTAATTTTTTTAGGGTCATAATAAGAGTTATTAACTTTAACCAACGCTTCTGACTCGTCCTCCATTTTGGGAAACTTCTTCACAGCCTTACCAGAGATCTTACAGTCATTGAAGAACTTCATATCCTTCAAAGGCAAGCCACTAAGCTCTAGGACATCCTTCTCATCAATAGTAAACTCCTTGCCATGCAGAGAAATGACATCGGTATTCTAATGCTAAGCTAACCTCTATGAGATTTCTATTATCCATTGGTACTACATGCAATTTTGAGATTGAGTAGATGGATGTTAAAATTATTTTTTTACATAGGGATCTTGAAGAAGACATTTATATGCAATAGCCTAATGGTTTTTTTGGTGAGAAGAAAAGAACACTTGGTTTGTAGGTTTAAAAAGTCATTATATGATTTGAAATAGTCACCTAGAATTTGGTATCAAAAGTTTGATGCCTTTGTATTAAAGTTGAGTTATATTAGAAGTGAAGAGGACCGTTGTGTTTATATTAAGATTGTTGATGATTAGTTATCTTATGTTGCTAAGCTAACCTCTATTAGAGTTCTATTATCCATTGGCACTACTTGCAATTTTGAGATTGAGTGGATGGATGTTAAAATTGTTTTTTTACATAAGAATCTTGAACAAGATATTTATATGCAATATCCTCATAGTTTGTTTTGTGAAAAGAAAAGAACACTCGGTTTGTAGGTTTGAAAAGTCATTATATGGTTTGAAATAGTCACTTAGAATTTGGTATCAAAAGTTTGATGCCTTTGTATTAAAGTTGAGTTATATTTGAGTGAAGAGGATCATTGTGTTTGTATTAAGATCATTGATAATTAGTTACTAATTAGTATATTGCAAATCGGTAAAATTTTGTTTATTGGGAACAACAAGGCAGCGATTAGAGAGCTTGAAACTCATTATTTAGACACATTTGATATAGATGTGTTCTTGGGATGGAAATCAATAAGGATCAAGTGTCATCTCCCATTTGTAAGCTGAACCTATTTCATTTATGCAATTAACTCTTATAATCCTCCAGGAGTTGATTGTCACACGAAGGGGCCCAATTTGCAATAAACTCTTATAGTCCCTCGAAAGTTAATTGTCTCAAAAGAAGAGGCCAAATTAAAGGTGCCAATATTTCTTGCAGGACTAACATAATTGAATTTGATTTCCGTTTGCAGAGGCTACCCGATATCGAAACCATACATAACATATGCGATAGTAACTACAGAAGTCACACATCATGATCATCATCAATTTTATACTCCAAGATAGCGTAGTCACAAATAATTGGCCGGATTAGACTACTATCGATTACATCCTCATTGGAGTTAAACGATATCCCAGAGATCTCCTTATCGCAGTTCTTCATAGTATTCATACCGAGCGCAGAGATCTGTCATTGATTGCAGATCATAAACAGAAGCATATCATTGTATTAATTTGCATCTGCTTATCGTTGCTCAATAATTAATTATGATCTCTGATTGCTCATAACTTGTCTATCACTGCGTTTTGTATCAAGGGCCTCAAGGACTCGCCAATTACAATGTGACAAGATTATTGTAACATTTTTTTTCTTCCCCCTTATGTATACCCTAAGGCCCCGTCCGTTTGGTTGGTGGAATTGGGGGAGAATTGGAAGCGCCACTTCTGCTTTTGGATCAAATCCTCCGTTTGGTTCGCAAAAATGCACTTCCCGATTTTGATGCTAAAACCCAAATTTAGGTATAAAACGAGGGGCACCATCTTCCTAACGAATAGGTGGAATTCGATTTCAAATCCAAGTTATTTGTTTTTTTAACCCAAATTTATAAATCTGTCAGGTCCAGAATTGGGGCATAATCCGTCGGGTCTGGAATTGGGGATTGCATTTTGGGGTTTGCAGCGACGGCATTCGAAGCGGTGAAGTTTTAGGTTTTTACACCATTCTTGGAGAGAGTCTGCAGCGGCGGCTTGCCAAAAAATCTCATTTCTGACTTTCCATCTTTGTATCTTCAGGTAGGGCTTCTTATTTTGGTGTTTTGTTTCATCTCTCGCATGGAAATGTTTTCTGTATTGTTATTCTGAAATAAGATTAGGACATTCCCTTTTTAAATAAGTCCAAGGGTTAACCATGCCTCCAATCCTCTTCCACAAAATGATATAGCAAGGAATTCGCCATTATCCCGCATCGCCCTTGGCAAACAGTTGAAAGACCCTCCAGAATAGCCATGGATGTTTCGATCACAACTCTCTCTAAAGCGCTATGAAATTGAATCACACAAGAGGAATGACTTGCAAACCTTCGTCTGCTGCATCAAAAATAGGGAAAAAATAAGCATAAACTTAATAATCATTACAATGAAATGAAATGGCATATCTACGTGTGAGCATGTCCTGAAGTGATCCTTTGTCTGTGTACTCAAGCAGTAAATAGATTTCCATGCCCTTGTTGAAATTCTTGTGGCGTTTAACAAAGAAGGGCGACTCTGTCTTCCTCTGGATCTGGATCTCCATCTCTCGGTATCACAAATTATAAAATGCACATTAAAAAATGATTTCTTCTTGTTTCTTTTTTCAACAAAAAACGCTGAATACTTTGCATATGTGTCTAGATCGCTACAATACATTCTCTAGTAAACCAACACTAGAACTGATAGAAGCAGCCACATAATTTGTCTCGGTAAGCTGGCCAATTGAATTAACCCTTCCTTCGTGAATGTCATTTAAGATCTGATCAATGTAAGAAATAAGTACTCCCACCTTATTCTACAAGATTGGATTTAGCGAGATTTTTTAATCGTGGTACTATCATTACAGTAAAAAATTGATAAGTAGTTGGTATTTTCCACAACAAGTTCATTTGTTCAGAGTTTGAGAGCATCATTGCAAAATCCATTTTTGTGCATATCCTGTAATCATGGCATTCCATGATACGATATTTATTAGAGGCATTTGTCAAACAGTTCGCATGCCCTGTGAATGTTTCCACATTTTGCATACACATCCATCAAGGCAATGGTAACTACAACATCTGAAGAAAATCCACCTTTGACTATGAATTGATGTATATCCATACTCTTCTTTAAAGCGCCTAATTATGCACAGGCTGGTAGGATGCTGACAAAGGCTGCGGAGTCTGACTTTACATCTCCCACTAGCATTTGCTTAAAGTTCTCCAGAGTCTTTTCAAAAAAACCATTTTGTGAATATCGTGCAACCATGACATTCCATGAGATGGCGTCTTTTTGTGGCAGTCTGTCAAACATTTCACGTGCCTTGAGCATGCTTCTACATTTTGCATACATATCAAATGAGAATATGTATTCCCACTTTATTTGCTGACCAAAGTAGGGATATGTATGGATAGAGCTCCCATGTGACCGTATCTGTATAAGAGATTTTTGACTTCAATGGGCAAAGGTGACATAGAGTTAATGGGACCCAACAAACCCAACTGGTGGTTTTCTATTGTGTAGCCAAAGCATGAACAATGATATTCCCTACATTTCCTTTCTCAACATCATTTTGAAAACAAACTCAAAAAAGCTATAGAAAACTTTAGCTTCTCCAAATTTTGTTCAAGAACATTTTGAATGAATCATCTCCAAACTATTTCGGGTACAGTCTAAAATAGGGAGGAGCA
>MU218082.1:15942-70791 GCA_018584345.1 Thuja plicata | reverse complement strand
CCTCAGCTTAACCACAGACTGGGTAATCATCAAATACATGAGGGAACATATCGATTACTTGTACACCATATTATCTACCAGATTTGATTCTAAATCTGTAGTCAACTTTAGATCTTGAACCATTGGAGTAACCAGGATCTTACAATCCATCATGTAAAAACTCTCTTTAGAATATCTATCATGCATATCCCTTGACCAAGAATGACCTCACTTTTATGTGATCCATAAACACCTAGAGTTATGGCACCCAAGTGTCCAATGGTTAAAAACATAATAGGTCATGTGCATGTCAAATGAAATAGCATGTAAACATCATAAGAAATGACAAGTAGATGTAGATAGAGAGTTTTCCATGTGCCACACTCAATAAGGTAGTGTTAATGGTTGGTGGTAACTCACATGGAGAACTCACCCAACTTTTTCAATTTAGGGTACACATGAAGGTAAGAAGGTTTATCCCAAATGCTAGTTAGTGGGTTGGGATCGGAGTTTGTGAACCATCTGCATCCTAATACCTTGGGGTCATGATTGTAATGTGGAGAAGGGATTAAGTTTTCAAAGCAATGCAAGTCAATTTTTGGTCCAGTTCATACCAATAGTAGCTAACTGATCTCATAGAATAGTAGCTGGTTGATCTCACAGATTGTTGTGGTGAAGGCTCCTCATTGCAAAATACTAGTTTTTTGGCATGTAAATATAGTGCCTTTGTTTCTTTGAAAGACAATCGTCCAACTTATATATTTGTCATTGGAATGAAAAGTCAGTCACTAAACTGCATGACTTAATCTATGATGCTCCATTTCACTTAAAATTTATGGTAAGGTATGATCTAACCATATCTAATCTATTTTCTATAGCTGGAATTAGGGCACTTCTCAGATTTGCAGGTGTGAAGGATACTCTACTCTATATAACCATTGTTCAATTGCATCAAAGATGTTCATATACTCTCATTTATACTTGATATCTCTTAGGAGCCTTACTGCTTAGTCATAGCACTGATCTATTTAGGAACACAAATATTTTTGTGCACCTTTTCCTGGGATTTAGCAAATGCCAATTAATGGCCATCCAAATTTGAAAAATAACACTAGATATTGTTAGGAAATATATCTAGCCATAAATATATCATTTTTATCAAAATTCAACAAAATAATCATAGTAGGAGTGGTCTCTTTGGTGTAGAATATCAAATTACCTCCTGTTAAATGGATTATCAACCAAGTATTTGAATGTGGATTCAAGATTCTATTGAAATAGAGGGTTTGCTGTAGGATTTCTCCTAAAAGTATATTAAAATTTCTAAATGTCCCTTTCTAGGCATAGTACATATGGTAAGCAACATTTGTTGGCCTGATGGAACTATGAGGCTATTACAAATTACAACTATGAGTATTAATTGTTATTGGCACATTCAAATCAAAGAATGAAAATGAGATCTAAAATGGAAAATCATTATATGTCAATTAGTTGGTAAATTGTTGTTTAGGGTCCAGAACTAGAACTATGTCAAGGATACAGTTGAAAGGAACAATATATGCTTTTAAAACAATTAATAAAATCCAACACAAAGCCTGGAAAATTTATTTATTTATTTATAAACATGCCAAATCTTGAACTCAAAACACATTATTGTAGACTAATTATTAATTACAATGTTAATTAGTCACTCCCTATTGCTAATTTTCTAATGCACAATATTCTTATTTCTAGTGTACATTTTTATTCTCTATCAATGTACATTTACATGTAAACATGTATAATCAATAAGAACCAACTTTATAATACTTTGTAGTTAAACCTCCAATATCTTTTTTTGAATTATCCAAAACTTAATAGCTATTTTTGTGGTCTAAGAGTATATATTCCTAATGCATAGCACTTAAGGCTATATATTTATCTGCAACTATCTAAGGAAGTCCCGTAGCCTCAACCAAATATATTTAAAAGTGGTAATCATGGGAGGATTTTCAATTTCACTAACCTATTTCCTCATTTTATAAGTTAATTGCATATCTAACTTATTTCTTTGTTTTAAGAAAGAAATGTCATATTGCAAGGGGTAGAAACTTTGTTTTTCTTGCATTTTTTAGTCCTGTTGTTAACATATTTAAGTGGAATACACCAAGGAGTACCACATGATGAATGCTTAATATAATGCATTGTCAAGGCGTACTCTCAACATTGTCCATTTCTAGTTCTTGAGAACAAATGGTGATATAAATGTGTTTTGGTAGATGATTGTATTGTTCATGATTATATCTCATGTTATATGTATATACCTGTTGAATTTGTTATTATTGTTGCACTAGGACAATTATGTATCATGATAAAGAAATAGAAATGGATAGTTCTGAGACTACACGTATGATGATATTGTGAGACTACACATGCTGATATTAAAAATGTTTGTAATAGCTTCTGAATTCGATTGTGTAGATATTTTTTGCATCGTCATTTCTGATCACTCTCTGTGATCCTTCATCAGGATGAAAGAGCAAAAGGATTGAAAGAGAAGTCAATCATTTTTCTCTCTTTCAATCATTTTGCTCTCTTTCATCCCGATGATGGATCACAGAGTGTGATTCGAAACATTGATGCAAAAATTATGTACACAATCGAATGCAATGAACTATATGATAAGAAAATCTAAAGTACACAAACATGTGAGTGCCCACATATGTTGATAAAAAAATGAGCTATCTGATGATTGTTTAATGTTCATGTTTGTAAACAATCAAAATTTTTGATGGTATTCCTTGGTGTATTCCATTTAAAAATAAACTAGTTTTAGTTTTTCTATCATGTTTAGTTTGTATATGCAGGATTGACCATCTAACAATACAGACAGAGATGGGAAGAATGAGCACGATATGAGATAGTTTGTCGCTGAGCCTAGGGCATAAGGGCGTAGAGCATGGATTTCTTATTTAACGATGTGTTTTCAAACCACCAATCAGCTCATGGATATTGTTCTTCCCCATCTTCTATTTGATTCTATAGAAGTTTCATTGTTTTTTTTGTATAAATACTAAGTTTGGTTGCTTCAATAGTATGAATGAACAAAAATCTATTTGATACAGGAGTGATGGCTATGATAAATGTTCCTATGTATGACTATGGTGATGGAGTGCGCTACGTGTTGATGACATCACACATAGACAATAATCAAAACCATAAATTTTGGACTTGCAAAAATAAGAAAAAGGTTGTTAATAGCACTATATTTAATGTTTATAAATAATAAATATTAATCATTATAGCAATACTAACTTAGATTTTTATTGTAGGATGGCGGTGGATGTGACTAATTTCGATGGGTCGATGATGCCCCATCTCTGTCTACATCATCTGCACCATCTAGACATATACCTATTGCAAATGATGAGTGCAAGTCTTGCAAGGCGCTCGAGACCGCTATGGAAAAAGTGGAGGTGACCTATCAAGCTGATGTCAAGTTTCTACGATATTTTGATTTTTCTCTAATCGCACTACTTTGTTGGGTCATTCAGTAGAAATAACTATATATATATATATATATATACTATGATGAGAACTACAGGACTTGTTTAATATCGAGCAATGCAATGATTATTTATATTTTTATGCAAATTTCTTTAGATGTTAATGTATTTTTACTTTGTCTATGACTGTGTAGTTGCGTATTTTCTAGAAATAAAGCAATCAATGATCTTAAATTAGAAAAAGTTAAAAAAAATAAGAATTAAAAAAACTAAAAAAAAACAAATAAAAAAATGGAAAAAATAAATCACAACATTATTAAATAATAATAATAAAATTATAGTCTTTGTCGAATTCCAATTCCAATTCGAAATGTAGAACCAAACATAGAACATGGAGTGTTTAATTCCAATTCCAATTTGAAATTGTTGAACCAAACACAGAAGTTGGAATTTGTCAGTTCCAATTCCAATTTCAAAATTGGCAACCAAACGCATAAGATGGATTGACTAATCCATCTTTTGGGTCAACCAAACGGTCCAAATTAGAATTGGAAGATGCAAAACCAGAATTTCAAAACCCAATTTTGAGATAATCAGGTTTTGAGTCAAATTCCAATTCCCCAACCAAATCGGGCCTAAAAAAATTCATTGTTGAGGTTATTCTTTGGGGGCTTTGAATCCCCAAGCGGGCCTCCTAATGGGTATTAAAATGTCAAATATTGATTTTCCCAAGATCACATGAAGTACAAAGGGAGAGCATACACAAAATTTACATTCATTAGGTTCTAATTTACAACCAAGAAAGGATTGTGAAACATTTTGTCCCTAAGATCGTACATGTCAAACAAACTCCCTAGAGATAAAAATAAAATAAAATTAATTAACCTTTTAATCTACCTTAGTGCCTACACTATTGGAAAATAGAGAGATTTGACATGTAAATTTGTAAGATAGTGGTTAGTAGTTTGGATACATGTTTTTGACTAGCGTAAGACCAATTAAATTTCTTAGTTACTAAGATGGAGGGAAAGGTTGTCCTAAAAACTAAAAATTGGAAATCAAGGGATGAAAAATAATAAGAGTGATGATCGATAAGGTGTGGAAGCAAAATAGTTAAGGTGCTAAGAAAGAGAGAGAAAGCATTGAACTACATAAGTGTTGTTTAGAAAAAGCATGACCTTAGATTTAAGAATAAGAATAAAAATAAAAATAAAAATAAAGAAATTGTTTACCTTTCTTTGGATTATGAATACATAAATGAGAAGTGTCATCAAGATACAAAAATATAGAAAAATCTCCTATAAACATGCAAAAGAACCAAAATAGAACAATGGAATTGATTAGTTTTTCTAGAATACTAGTTAAATTAGTACAAAAACTAGAGAATAGAATGATTAAAAATAAAAAATTAATAAGAAAAAGAAAAGGAAACAAAGGTGTTTATATGATTCTATTGTTCCAATGCATACAAGTATTAATTCACTAAACACAAACGTCAAGCAGGGTTGAACAACATAACCTACAACAAAGAGTTACATATCTTGCAAAATAGATAATCAAGATAGAACAAATTAATAGAGATATAGATATTTAAACACAAGAAACATAGAAATCAAGGAATCTACAAAAAAAATGATAGGGGTAATCTAGAAAAGAAAATAAAGGATAAATGTTGATCTAGAGGAGTATTGAAGCCAAAGCACAAGTAGGGAAAGCAAAAAAGATAATGGATAGTGCATGTGTGTCGATCCTACATAAAAAACATCAATTTACAAGGCAATGGCATTGTTCCAACACCTATAACCTACAAAAAAAAACTAAAAACAAAATGGTTAATATAACGGATATGGGTCTCACTGAATATGCCAAAATGAAGGTGGGAAAATGGCAAAAGGATAAAATGTAAAGATAGAGCATTTGAAACCAAATATTCCATCTTTTACCACAATTATCCTTTTAATTGAGATTGAAGTAGAAATACTAATTCCACTTTATGTTGTCTTCAATGTGAATGTTTCATCTTCATTCTTGAAGGAATATATGTTGCTCTCAACACTAACATAATATTGGAAAGGAAAATGGATTTGAGAAGAAAATTGAAAGCATAAATTTAGCTTTATGGATTTTGTTGATTATTGGAAGACAAAACTCCAATGTATATATTTTTATGACAAGAATAAAGGGCTAGGATGAATTGTCAAACAAATGCCTAGGATTAAATGAGAAGATGGAGTGTTAGCCTTGTGACAGTTGTCATGAGGTGGAGTCTTAAGATAGTGATATTTGGAATGAGAAAGTGCTCACACATGTGTAAGAACACATTAGGAAGAACATGAGATTGACAAGTGGAGATCTTTTGGAAAATATAAGAGAAAATAATTCAAGGAATATGACATGTAGAATATGGAACATAAAAGTGTAGGATGACTACACGTGTGAGAGGATCTCATATATATGTGATCAACTAATGGAAGAGGTGGTCAAAGGATGAGGTGGAGGGTGATGAAGACCCATGAATACTCACACATGTGTGAGCATTGAATAGGTTAATGGAACACATACCACATATGGAAACTTCGTGTATTTAAAAAATAATAATTATTAAAAATGTCAATGACGATTAGGAGAGGATCTTTAATTGATTAATTAATTAATTAGGGATTAACTAGTTAATCATTGAGACTTCAATTAATTAATCACTTGGCTACTAAGACCATGATGTTGGAACCAAAATTTACACCTAGAAGAACTATTATAGGAATACTCTCTAATCTATTTGTCTTGGCGTCATATCAAAGTCTGGATATCCAATTACCACATGAAGATCATAACTATTTTTAGATGTATTATGAAGAATTCACTCAAAATTATATTTGTTACCACTCACCAAGAGTTCCAAATGGATTATGACATGATTAACTTACAAAAATGTTTTTTTAAAGTAAAAGTGGGATAACCACTATATATAATATTAATATAAAAATTGATTCAAGGGCTCAATCGGGAAAGAACTTGTAAGAAAAACTGATATCCTTGCCCAATACAATATGCCCCATACGATATGTGGGTACAAATTTTGACAAAATATAATCACCTACACTACCCCACAATATTAAATTTTTTGGCAAAATGCTTAGATAAAGTGCCAAACGAAGTAGTTAACAAAATTATAGACCATAGCCTTTGGTTATTCCTCCATTACGCTGGGTCCCCACCCGTCTAAGTCTGGTTGCGAGCATGGAGACCAACCAAAGAATGCCACATTCCATCCTTGGGTGTTAGCACCATCCTACGTGGGAACTACCCACCTATTGGTGTCCAAGTCACCCATCCAACAATATTCTCTCTTTGGATAGAAGGATGTTCCCATCCATCGAATTGAGAAGGTTTCTCATTCAAAACATGGGCTCTATCCAATCGTAGAGCTGACGGGTCACGATTTGGTGATTCACAATCTTCAGAGGAGAAGCTCCATCTTGGAGGGGCATTTGGATGTTCTAACAAATCCAAGAGAGAAATAGCCATAACCATAATCTTTTCAACTAGGACATGGCCCAAACTTCTTCCCGAAGTGTGTAGGGCATGCTCTATATAGTGAAGGCTCTGCTTCTCCAGACCGTGCTTAAACCCATCAAAAATCACCATGAAGTCATGGTTGGACAACATGAGATGACATGAGAATAGACCATCCACCAATGCATGGCCACACTAGAGATCATAGCTTTTCATAGCCCGCTTAAGTACATTATTGAGCATAAATTATGATTTCACCACCTTGTTGGAAATTATCTACAGTAGTTGAGGCGATTGCAGTAGTTCCATGGCATTGGATAGAAAACTAGACACAATATATGATGGGTATGTGAAGTGCTTCAACTGGGGCATAAGAATTTCTTCTCCAATCACTTGGCGAACTGCAACCCTAATCACTAGTGAGTGACAGTCAAACATGGTCAACAGAGCCAAGTCATCAATCTGCCATGGTAATACATCCTCCATAATATCGGGCTGCAAAAAAATTCTATAGTTTTGTGGCAAGATTTCATGATGGTATTGCCCACACTGCACACATTTTGTACATATCTCCTTCGCCGATTCTATACTTTCAATAATATGCAAGTGATGCCAAACTGTGTTGATGGTAAGGAAGTATGCATTGATTATATGCCGAGCTAAAATTGGTACAAATTTCATTTAATACTAAATCCCCTACGATCTTACATCATAAATCTATACTGTACATCCATCCTTTGGAGGAATTAATTCATACAAATGCCCCGTTATCAAGCATGCGAGGTAAATTTAATTTTTTTTTGTTTAATCACCGCATGCCTTATGTGCGTTTGGGGGGAAGAAACTTGATATTGGCAGCTTGTATTCCACATTCCCTCATGCTATAAACTTCATTGAATGATGCAACATGTCCTTCACAAATATAATCATTTTTCTCATAACTCTTAAGTACACCAACTTATGGTCATCATGTGGCTTCCACACGAGAGTAGGGTATATGTGGAAAATATCCCATCTGACAAACTGACCATGAGCATGCCCGGGTCATCCCCATTTAATGTCACACCACTGGATTCGAGCCATTTTTGAATTTCGTATCTATTAGGATAAAGTTTTGAAGTTTAGTGTCTTTTAATTATTACCTCTGGTGTTAAGGAAAACAAATCCAACCCATATTGGCTAAATAGTCTGCGAGTATTACCTTCACACAACATATGAGATATGTAGACTTCTTTGAAAGTGTCAAGAAGATGTCAGATTTGTTTTAAGACGTATGTTAGCTGCCAACTATGGGATTGTCATTTAATAGATGCATTAACAATAACCATCAAGTCACCTTCCACATGAATCTGTTGGAAGCCTCCTATTTTAGCCAGAACAAGACCAACAAAGAGGGCATGAGCTTCTGCCATATTGTTTGTGCCTTGGGGGAGAGATGGAGATCTTATACCCAGCACTAAACCTTGGTGGTCTCAAATTCAAAATCCAAGCGTTGATTTACCCATATTTCCTCTTGAAGATCCATCCAAGTTGATTTTAACAATCCCTTGAACGGGGGGAAACCAACAAACTAAAGTTCTGTCGCTTGTATATACTAGTGCTGATTGATGACACCATCCAATTGGCACCTGGATGCCTTTCCATTCTCAAATAATTTCACTGTCCCACCTTGACATGACTGGATTGCATTTAATTTTTGAGTGGCTAGCATTCACCAATTCATATATTGATCTTTCCAAATCAGTAAGAACAGTTTGGATAGGGGAAGATACTTTGCAAAAAATCCTTTTATTGTGTTCCCACCATATAACCCATACTACTAAAGCCATAATACATTTCCACAATCCATAGAATAGGGAATTTGTGTATAGTTCTGGCCATGCCTAGAAAATATCCCATAGAGGAGTAAAATAGTGTAGTTTACCAAGAACAAACAACCAACATTGCTGTGAAAAAGGACAATTCAAAAATAAATGATCCACATCTTCATTCACTAAGCCACAAAGTAGACAATTAAAAGGTTGTGAGATACGAAGTTTATGTAGTCGATCACTTGTTAGAGCCCTCTTTTTCAATGCAATCCAAGCAAAGCAGCTAGCCTTAGGGAGGGTTACATGGTTCCATCAAAATGAAAAGGCATGATTATGGACTGAATTAGCCTTTTGCTACTGAACAAGCCTGTATCCCTCTTTGATAGAAAATTTTCCATCTTTCCCTAGTACCCAAAACAACTTGTCCTCCATGCCTGAAAGGTAAACCACCCTTTCTGAAAGGATTTTATCAATCCACTTTTTTCCTTGAGGTGGAAGAGGCAAGTCATTTGGATATTTCCACTACACTTTCTTGAAAAACAAGCATATTTTTGAAATGTAATCTACCAAAAAGTTTACCCATGTGCTTTCCGAGGATGCAACAATGTCATCTATTGCTTCTAGTTTGGATAAGGGGGGAGTGCCATTCCACGAGTCATGCCAAAATTTTACTTGCTCACCATTATTCACTTCCCAAGAGATATACTTGGATACTATCTCTCTTGAGGATATCATGAAGTCCTAGATAACCAATTTTTTAGGGGGATCTAGTATAGTAAAGATTCTTGATGGACAATTGTTATCTAAGTATTTTTGTTGCATAATTTGGCACCAAATATTATGCGGTTTGGTATACATTTTCCATACTAATTTCCCTCCAAAAGCTTTATTTTGATTTTGCAAGTCATGAACTCTTGCCCCACCCAGTTGTTTGACCTATGCCATGTTTTCTAGAGAAACCAATGGAATTTTATTACCCCCATTCATATTTCCAGTCCATAAGAATTCTCTCAATATCTTCTAAATTGTGTGAATAACTTAAGCAGGAGCTTGTAGCATTGATAAATAATAATTAGGTATAGCTAAAAGCACTATTTTTACAAGTAGAATTCTGCCTGATAATGATAGCCATCTTTCTTTTCATGCCACAATTCTTGATTTGATTTGTTCAATGATGGGCATCCAGTAGCTTGTTTATTTGCCCCAATAAAAACAGAATGCCAAGGTATACATATGGTAGGAAATCAACTGAAAATCCTAATATACTAACAATCCGATTGGAAATAATCTGATTGGTGTTGAAAAAATAGATTTTTGATTTATTAGGATTAACTTTTTGACCTGAGGTTGAAGTATACAAATCCAGATTTTGTTTTATCTGTCTGGCTTCAGCCACATTAGATGCTCCAAAAAGAAGAGTGTCATCTGCAAATAGGGAATGTGTGACTATGATGTCTAACTCCCCAATTTGTGTGCCTTTCCAATAGACTATTGCCTACTTATTATGAATATGTCTCTTGCATGTTTCTGCCATGAGAATGAAGAGAGCTAGTGATAAAGGATCACCTTGTCAAATCCCTTGTGTAGATGAGAAGTAACCCACTGACACCCCATTTATCAAAATTGAAAACCATGCTCATGATATACAGACTCTAACCCATTTGCACCAGCCTTTGGAAAATCTAAAATTTTGCAATACTTTAAACAAGAAGTCCCAACATACTCTGTCATATGCCTTCATCATGTCAAGCTTGATGACAAAGTTTAAAGATTTATTGTAATTAATTGAGTGTAGGGCTTCATGAATCACTAGTGCTCCTTCCATTTTTTCCCTCCTAGGAATGCATCCTCCTTGTGGCAGTGACACAAGGCTTGGTATCAAATAATTCATTCTCAAGTATATTGCCTTCATTATTATCTTGTAGATTGTATTATATAATGAGATCTGGCAGAATTCTGCAAATTTTTTGGGTGAATTCACTTTAGGGATGATGGTGATGTTAGTTGTATTGAAGTACTTTAACATGGATTTACTTTTCCTAGATTCTTCTATAACACCCAACAAATTCCATCCAATAAGAACCCAACATGATTGGAAGAATAAAGAAGTAAATCCATCTGTTCTAGGTGCTTTGTCTGGAGGTAATGAAAAAACAACCTTCCTAAGTTCCTGAATTGTAAAAGGGGCCATCAATCCCAAATTATCAGATTCTGTCACTACAGCCGGTATAACATCTAGTAGGTCATGAAGAGGAGTGTCCAATGGGTCTGACTGGTTAGGTGGGGCTTGAAGATTTTTAAATAATATCACTCCTTCCTCTTCAATACCTTGGGCATCATTTATTGGGTTACCAATGTCTGCATTACAAATGGAAAATATCCAGTTTGCAACAGCTTTTTGCTTTGCTGAAGCATGGAATTATTTTGTGTTCTTGTCTCCATCCCTCAACTATAACTCCTATGACTTTTGCCTCCAATATACCTCTTCTCTACTGCATAATTCTTCCCATTCTGAATGTAACACTTTCTAACTAACATAATTATTATTATCCATTCCTTGCTTGATGATCTTGTCAAGAGTGCTTTCCAATTGTTGTTTGACTGTCTCTTTCTCTCAAAAAATATTTTTGAATAGCAATTCATTCCACTTTTTATTTGTATCTTGGTGTATTTTAGTTTAGATGCAAATCAATGCATTTTGGATCCATCATAGTATGGTGCACTGACCCACCATTGTCTGATAAAAAGAAGGAAAGTTGGTTTTCGAAGCCACATTCTTTCAAATTTGAAAGATGGCTTATGAATGAATCCTTGATTCATTGATGGGAATCCCACTTGCATATAAATGGGGAAATGGTCTGACCCTGGATGAGGCATAATTTATGATTGAAAAGTGATATTTAATGTTAATCACTTTATATCAAGTAAATAATCTTTATATATATCCAAATAGTAATGCTTAGATCTCGAAGTATTATTAATACTTGTTATTTATAGTTACAATATTATAATATTATTACTACAAACTAAATTTCTACCTCACTTAGATCTCGAAGGATTATTAATACTTGTCATTTAGGGTTACAATATTATAATATTATTACTACAAACTAAATTTCTACCTTAGATTAAACTTAGATAAGGTTGAAATTGATTTGATGTTGACAATTTAATAAGGATCATGTACTAGAGCATTCCTCACATAAAAATAAGTAGCTTTATTTCAAGATGGAATGGAGTTGTCTCAATACGAAAATGAATATACAAAATGTTTTGATTGATTGTATTGTTTAACTTGAAGAAAAATAGTTTCCCAAATACTTGTCTCTATTTCATCTACATTTCTTTTTTCTTCAAAATCTAAGACCTTTGAAATAAATAAATTTGACATAATTATAATATAAACTAAGAAAGAAGAGTTTACACAATATAAGTACTCAATGTAAATCCACTAACTATTTTAGGGGCCTAAAGCAGTCTATTATAAAGCACCGAAGACAAGGGAAAGAAAAATCTCTTAATTACTAAGCCTAAAAGCTATTAAATAATGGTGAACTTCTGAGAGGATATATTTATGATCTTGCATAGTTCTTACTTTTCTATTTATGCTATCCAGTTCTTGTTTTGCTATTTATGCAGTAGAAATTTGCAGATTAAAAAGATAAGTGCAATAGGGATGTGATTAAATTTTTAATAAAATGCAAGATCGAGAGGGAAGAAGATTGGATGCCAATTTAAGGAAGATGGAATATTGTCCTTGGTAGAATCATTATGTTTTTCATAGGTAGATTTACTTTCTAAGGTGGAAAATAAAGTTTAAAATGGTGAAATAGCAAGTGTAATGACAAAATTTGTTGATTTTCTCATTAAGTACAGTCACCACTATTTAATTCTAGTTGGTTTTGCAAGCATTTCTTTTTTGTATGTGGTTGCTGATATACAAATAGATGTACAACATGTAGAAGATATAATAAAATATAACTTTAAACAAGACGATAAAATTCTCTTGGTTAGAACAATACAATTTGAAATTATCATTCATACAACCAACACTAGAGTACAAGGTCAATATCCAAACATCATTGCCCCACAACAAAAATAAATTAATATAATAGAATATATAAATTTTAAAAGTATAATTATTAATAAAATATAACATATTTCTAAGCACACTTGTTTTCCCTACTTTCTAAATGTTTTTTTTTAATAAAAGTGGCAGAGCCATGAAATTTACTATTGACAAAATAAATATATACAAGCCTAGTTCAGGCGGGCATAACGGTAGGAAAGAACTAGGAAGAAAACCTCCATTTGTGGCCCGAGAAATAGTCCGTTAAAGCAGCTAACTAAAACCACCTACCAAAAAGGAAACCTCCTAAAAGTGGATCCACCATAGACAAAATTGTACAAATTATTCAAGACCCAATAGCCCACATGATCTCGAACAAATCAAGACATCGAAAGAAGTAACACCAGAAAAGAAAGAAAGGAAGGCGAAGGAAGTTGAAATCCTTAGTTAATTTGTCATGGTGAAACTTACTAGAAGTCCAGAAGAGAATTGAGGTAACCTATGTCATCCAGTCAGAGAACCAACATATACACCTTCTCAGCAAGCTGCTAAGATCAATATTAGTAGTAATGTAAAAAATCAAATGTAACATTAGTACCCATAAGAAAAGAAGTCAAGAACAAAATAAAAGTGTAGAAATTAGAGTATATGAATAAACATAATCTGAAGGAATAGATCATTATATACAATGCACATGAGAACTATAAGAAGAGATGACAACAACTCTACATAATCTAAAGGAATAGATTGTTATATATAATGCAAATGAGAACTAGAGTAAGAGATGGTGGCAACTGTACTTACTCATCCTCAACATAATTAAATCAAATGTGAAATATAACACTAATCCACTTCCTGAAACAGAAGTGGCTCATCGATAGCCTTATTTGCCAAAAAATAGGCAACCGTATTTGCTTCTCTAAAACAATGTTTAAGTTCAAATTTTTGAATGGATTCCAGCTTACTGAGAATCAAATCAAGCCTATATATTAATTTCCAAGAAGAAGTCCTTCTAGAGGAGATGATGTTGTGAATCACCATTGAGTCACCCTCAATAATGAGATTAGAAAATTTCATAGATATTGCCAGAGAAAGACCAAGGAGGAGGGCTTCAATCTCTACAAAATTATTAGAATCTGGAGGTAACTTCTTACAAGATGCTCTAATTATGTTACCCTCATAGTCTCTTAAAATAACCCCAGCTCTAGAGATGCCTGGGTTTCCCCTAGAGGCATCATCGTAGTTTAATTTAACAAATCTAGGTGGGGGAGCTAACCAAGTAACTGTTAGATAATTGTTAGGTAATCACGACAATTTTAAACATATAAATCAACTTGGTAAAATATAACTATGATCTCAAACTTTTAGTCCTATATTGAGTAGCAGTAAATCAATATTGTGATTACTGATCAATGTAGATAAAGTAATGTGTAAAGAAAAATAACAATCCACAACAATCATACACATTAACACATAGATTTTTAACATGGAAACCCTGCTAAGGGAAAAACCACATGGGATCAGTAACCCAAAATATTTCACTCTTCTGAATTGAGCTCGGTTAAGAGCCAACCCCGTTAAAGGTTACAATGTGCATTGTTAAATGTGACCTGGTTCGATGATTTAAAACTAACATTTCTCTCTTGACCAATCATTCACTATGGGGTCAACAAGAAAACACTCAACATTCATTAGAATGTCATAATAAAGACTTTCACATCCTACTCGGTTAAGAGATTTATCTGTAACAATGGTTAAACTGATACAGTAATGATCTGAATCAAATACAAATCTGTTTGTAGATTTTTAGATCTATGCTAAGTACATAATACCTTTGATCAATTTGTTCACTTTAGTTTTTCTGATTCTTCATACTTTGTTCTGCTCGGTTAATGCTCTTTCCTCTGTCACTTGGTGTAGTCTACAAAAATGATCGGTTATGTTTTTAAATAGTTTGATCAGTCATGCATGAAATTTTCACGTGTGTGCATCATAGCATCATCATTCATAATGAAACTCTTGTCTCTTATATAGACATCATAACTCATTTAATTTCCATCCTTTAGATTTTTCCGCTTAATCTCCATCATTGGTTTTTCTGCTTAAACCTTCCTTGGTAGTTGTGTTAAAAACATGTTTCAATCTTCTTTGTTTGATCTTCCTTGAATTTTCATATCTATTTGATCATCATAACAAACCTTATCATTTACTTTGGAATCATCAATTTTCTAGCTCAACATTTTAGTCAGCCTCGGTTTGATTTAAAATTGCTCAGTCAATACCGTGATGTGTCGGTGATCCCTAGCTTGGTTATCACTATGCTCGGTATACACTATATTTACTCGGTGTACATTGTTACTCAGTGTATACATAACTCTTCAATTACTGACCACATAATTTTTTTTTGTTCCAGATCTTTAATCCACAATAGATGTTTGTTACCATAATGATACTCAAATAAGTTGACATCAATGACAATACATTAACTGATTAATGTCTATCATCACATCTGTAACTCGGTTGACCATCAACAAAATGACTTCAAGCATACAATCAATTGTAGTTCATGGATCTCTCCCTCTGTCATTGATGGCAACACAATATGAAATATGCAATATGAAAATGCCATAGAATACCAAACTTCTGTTATATAACTACAAAATGTTGTAGCTCTCCCTAGCTTGTATATATAAAAAAAAATTGTATTAAAAACTCACCATGCAGACTCTCCCTGTAGATTTTACGCTTTTGCTTATGAATCTTTTCTCTTTGTACATAGATATGTCATTTCTCTCCCTTTCTCTTTTCTCCCTTTCTCTTTTCTCCCTTTCTCTCTTACAGTGGATAGATATTTCATTGATCATTCTCTCCCTTTGACAACAGTTCCAAAAATAAAAATGTATAGCTCTTCAGTAGACCAAAAAAATATCTTTGGTTTTTGGTGTAGTAGAATAAGTACCTTGTAGTGTACTGATATATCTTTATCAGTCTAGTTTAGCTTTGCATGAACATGATTAATATTCTGATTACATGTAGGTTGATGCAACTTCCTAGTCAGCTTAGTGACCGATAGACAAGGGACGAACACCTAGTCTACTCCTCAAGTACTCAAATGTATCCTTTGGTAAGGGTTTAGTGAATATGTCTCCAAGTTGTTCTTTTGATTGTACATATTCCAGTATAACTTTTTTCTCTAGTACTTGTTCCCTAAAGTAGTGATATTTGATAGATATATGCTTTATCTTTGCATGCATCACAAGGTTATTTAAAATATTTATTGCACTAGTATTATCACAATAAATTACCACTGGGTTAGTGATCTCTTCATTCATGCCTTTCAAAAGTTGTTTTATCCATGAAATGTTTGAATAGTTTGCAGCAGCAACAACATATTCTGCTTCTGCACTTGACTGAGATATGCATCCTTTCTTTTTACTTATCCAAGTAATTGATCTTTCTCCTATAAATAATGCTCCACCAATAGTTCTCCTTCTATCATCAATGTTCCTAGCCCAATAAAAATATGTGTGAACTTTCAGTTTGAACTTGCCTTCTCTTTGTACCATAATCCATAATCTTCAATTTTTTTCAAGTATCTAAAAATTCTCTTTACAATAGTCATACATGATTCTCTGGGATTAGCAGAAGATCTTGCTACAATTCCAACTGTGTGTGCTATGTCTAGTCTAGTGTGTACAACATACACCAAATTTCCAATCATAGAACTGTACAATGTCTGATTTACCTTAGGTGTCTTATCTTCTTTTGTCAATTTGCATCCTATCACCATAGGTGTTCCAACTAGTTTTGATTCTTCCATTTGGAATGTTTTCAGTACTTCCTTGATGTATTTGGATTGAGTAATGTAGATTCCTTCAACCTGTTGTAAAATTTGCAAGTCAAGAAAAAAATTGATCTCTCCAAACATTGACATTTCAAATTCTTTCCTCATTTCATTAGCAAATGATGTGCATAGGTTATCATTTCCTCCAAATATAATATCATCAACAAAAATTTCAGCAATAAGAGTCTTATCATAATTTCCTCCTTTCAAATACAAATTGTTGTTGTCACTTGTTCTAATAAATCCAATGCTAATAATATATGAATGTGGTCTTTCATACCATTCTCTCGATGCTTGTTTCAAAACATACAATGCTTTGTGTAACTTACATACCATGCTTTCCTAAGTAGGATCAACAAAACCTTCAGGTTGTTCAATGTAAACCTCTTCTTCCAGTATCCCGTTATGAAAAGTAGATTTAACATCCATATGATATACTTTGAATCCTTTGTATGCAACATATGCAAGTAATATTCTAACTCCTTCAAGTCTAGAAATGGGTGCAAAAGTTTCTCCATAGTCAATACCTTCTTCTTATGCATACCCTTTGCATACTAGTCTTTCTTTGTTTCTAATTACATCTCCATTCTCATCCAATTTGTTTCTAAATATCCATTTGGTTCCAATGACATTCTTATCACTCGGTCTCGGTACTAATTTCCATGTTTTGTTTTTCTGTATCTTCTCAATTTCTTCATTCATAATAATAATCCATTCTTCATTTTCAAGTGCATCTCTAACATTTTTAGGTTCAAATTCACAGATCAAACATGTGTTGTCTTTCAACTTACTTCCTGTCATCATGTCAGCTCTCTTATCTCTAATAATATGATTATGTGGATGATGTCTTCTTACATATTTTGCAAGTATAGGTTCAATTCTTTTTTCTTCATTGTGCTCTCCAGTAGGTTCATTGTGTTCTTGATCATGATCTTCAATTACAATATTATCTTGATTCTCGGTTGGTGCCCCCTGTTGCTCGGTAACATTACCTTATTGCATGGTAATGTTAGGTATCTGCTTGGGAAAAGTGTCAGGTTCTTCAATATAGAAATATCTATTGTAATCTTCTAGTTCTTTTATGCTTTCCTCATCATTCCTCTCAACAAATTCATCAACTCTTACATTTTCACTTTCAATGATCTTGTTAGAAGTCTTGTTCAAACATTTATAAGATTTTCTCTTAGTATAATATCCAAGAAATATTCCTTCATCACTTTTTGAATCAAATTTTCCATGTCTATCATCTTTCAAAATATAACAACGAATTCTAAATATTCTAAAATAATTCACATTAGATGTATAATAATACCATAATTCATAAGGTGTCTTGTTTGTATCTTTCTTTAGTTGTACTCGGTTCAGTGTGTATATAAAAATACTTACAACTTCTCTCTAGTATGTTTGTGCAACATTCTTTTCAATCATCAGTGTTCTCACACAATCCACAATTGATCTACTTCTCCTTTCAACAATTCTATTCTGTTGTGGTGTCCTTAGTGTAGAGACATGTCTCTTAATTCCATACTCATTACAAAAGTTAGTGAACTCATTAGAAATAAATTCACCTCCTCTATCAAATCTCAAATATTTCAGTTCTCTACCACTTTCTTTTTCCACTTTAGCTTTGTACCATTTGAACATCTTAAATGCTTCAGATTTTTCTTTTAAGAACATGATAGTCATCTTTCTAGAGTAGTCATCAACAAAAAAAATAGAGTATCTTTCACCATAATAACTCTATGTTCTCATTGGTCCACATAGGTTTGTATGAACTATCTCCAAAATGTCACTAGATGAAAAATTCTTTCTCTTAAAACTAGATTTTGACATTTTTCCCATTTGACAATTCTTGCACATTACATGGTCAAGTTTAGATAAGCTCAGTAATCCTCTTACTTTTCTTTTCTTACTAACCTTAACCATGTTTTCAAAATTCACATGACAAAGCCTCTTATGCCACAACCATACATCTTCATTCTTAGCCATCAAACAAGTAGTTTTAGTAGTGTCAAGATAGAATAGATTACCTTTTGATTGTTCACCCATGCCAATCAACTTTCCTATTTCATCATAGATTCTAGCTTTTCTATTTTCTAATGCAACTTGGTGACCTATTTTATTCAACTATGAAACACTCAACAGATTATAATGAAGTCCTTTAACCCAATATACATTATCACATTTGATTTGATTATTCAGCAATATAGTACCTTTTCCTTTCACTTGACAAGTTGTATCATTTCCCATTCTAATAGATCCACCATTATAATGCTCAAGAAAATAAAATTTTTCTTTATCTCCAGTCATGTGATGTGTGCAACCACTATCAATAACCTAATTTCATGCTTAGTAAATTTAGAAATAAGTTTGATTTCAACATACCTTTCATCTTCTTCTGAATCTTCTTTCAAAGCTACAAATATTGTCTCAATGTCTTCATCAGTGTTGGAATCAGTGTCATTATCTTTATCTTCAACAATGTAACAAGCCTTCTTGTCTCTGTCTTTGTAATCTCGGTTATTTATTCTGTCATACTATTCGTTGCTTCTATATTCTCAATCATCTTTTTTGTCATTAGATCTTTCATTTCTTTCATCATTCTTTTTTTTAGGGCATCTGGCAAAAAAGTGTCTAATTTATTTACAACTAAATCATATCAAAGGTAGTTTACCTTTATACCTTCCTTTACCTTTGTGCAGTCTTCTAACTATTAATGCTTCAAGTTCATCAAGTTCTTTATCATCAATGTCATTGTCATTATTATTTCTTATCATGTGTTTGTTACCAAATTTACTAATTTTCAGAGAAGACATAAATGCAGATTCCATAGTAGGTACAACACTATTGTCAAAATTGTTTAGCTCAAAAGAAATCAGTCTACCAAAAATACTATCAACTATAATATTATTTCCAGGTGCTCCTCTCATTTCATGTATTGCAGAGACTCTTATATAATAAATAGGCAATTAAGTTCAAAGAATCTTACTCACAATAGTATCTTCATCAATAGTTCCACCTACTCCATGAATAACATTCACAACCTCCTTGATTTGGTTACTATAATGTGTTATGTTCTCTCCTTTCATTCTTATATCATCAAATTTTCCTCGAAGACTTTCAGCTTTAGCTCTTTGTACATTTGCATCCTCTCCATAAACTAGTGTAATCTTTTCCCACATCTTATTGGTTGATGTACATGTCTTGATATCCTCAAATTCAGGATCAGTAAGTGAAGAAGCAATTTCTACCATCATAGTGTCTTGTTCATGTTTCTCTTTCATTTGAGTAATAGTCAAAGGTCCAGTAGGTAGGATGAATTCATTATCCAAGTATAGAGTTAAATCATCTCCGATCCTTGATAGGTATAGTCTCATTCTTCTCTTCCATATTGAGAAGTTACCCTTGTTCAGCTTTGGTGCATCTCTCTTATACATCTTGTGATCTTTAACTTAAGTCCTTTAAAACTTTTCTTCTAAGCACTCCATGCTCTGATACCAATTGTTAGATAACTAGGAGGGGAGGGGGATGAATCAGTTAGTTCTCAATTATCCTACAGTCCCAAATTCTCCCAAATGTATATAACAACAATTTCAAACATATAAATCAACTCAGTGAATTATAATAGTGATCTCAAAATTTTAGTCCTATACCGAGTAGCAGTAAATCAATACTGTGATTACTGATCAATGTAGATAAAGTAATGTGTAAAGAAAAATAACAATCCACAACAATCATACACATTAACACATATATTTTTAGCATGGAAACCCTGCTAAGGGAAAAACCACCGGGACTTCGTGTCCAAAAAATAATTGACAGATGTGGTCCCTACGAATGGTAAATATACATGGGCCAATTGAAGGGAGAAATTCACCAGAATCTCAGAAAGACTTGACAAAATTTTGGTAGGTCCCTTTTGGGTAGAATCTTCTTTTAATTTGGACACTTGTATCCTACCTTTGTCTTTGTCTGACCAATTCCTAGTACAACTTAGTGTTCAAGAAGCTAGTATAGGGGGAAGAGGAAGTTTCAGATTTCAAAGTATGTGGTGGAGAGATAAGGATTTTCTTCCTAAGGTGGAAAGTTGGTGTAAGGATAGCAACATTTTTACAAGTACTCCAAGATTTTTTTTTTCAAAAAGGATTAAAATGGTGAAGGAAAACATTAAATAATGGAACAAGAGTACTTTTCAAGAACATTTTTGCTGAAAATATTAGAATAGAAGCGGAATTAGAATTACTCAATAACCAAGTTATCTCCGCTGGTATGTTCAATGATGACTTTCTAAAAGAAAAGCTATTGAAAAGTGAATTAGCAGAAATTATCCTCAGAGAAGAAGTGTTTTGGAAAGATAAATCAAGGGAAAATTAGATCAGAGAAGGGGATTCAAACACCAAATTTTTTCATGCCTCGGTTAAAATGAGAAGATCTATTAACTGCATTCATCGTATCCAAGATGATCAAGGGCTCTGGCAGGAAGATAGCAGATCCATAGAAGAAATAACGGTTAATCATTTTAGAACCTTGCTCAGAGAGAATATTGACAACAGGTCTATGGATTGGATCCCTCTGTTGAATGTCATTCCTAAGGTGGTCTCGATGACAGACAATACTGAGCTGATGCATCCTTTCTCCAAACAGGAGATCAAAAAGGCTACTTTCGATAGCCTTCCTAATAAAGCCCTAGGTCCAGATGGTATATCATCAGATTGTTTTCAAAAGTGTTGGAGATTTATGGGAGATGATATCCTCAAGGTGGTGGAGGACTTCAGGTGGAAAGGTAGATTTGTTAGAGAAATCAACAACACGGTCATTGTCTTAATCCCTAAAAAGTAGGACTATGCAAAAATGGTAGATTACAGGCTGATTTCACTCTGCAATTCAAGATACAAAATTATTTCTAAGGTGGTGGCAAATAGACCGAAGTCGATGCTCAATAGGTTCATCTTGGCTGAGCAACACAGTTTTGTTCCTAGCCAATAAATTGTAGATAGTATCATCCTGGCTGGAGAATCCATTCATTCTCTACAAGAAGATAAGATACTAGGTATGATAGTTAAATTAGATGTCAGTAAAGCATATGATAGGGTCAGATGGTCTTTTCTTCTAGAAGTCCTTCTCCAGTTTGGATTCGACCAAAAGTGGATTAGGTGCATCTCTCAATGTTTATCTAATGTTCACTTCTTAGTTCTTGTTAATGGCTTGATATGTGGATTTTTTCAAGCTACTAATGGGTTCAAGCAAGGTGATCCCCTATCTCTCTTTCTGTTTGTTTTTATGGCAGAAGATCTAAGCAGAAATATCAAAAAATAGACCTCTTTGGGCCGCTGGCATGGAATTTCCATTCATGAAAACCTAGATCCGATCTCACACTCTCAATTTGCAGATGACATGATCCTCTTTGGAGAAGCAACGCTTAGGGAAGCCAAGGTATTTAAAGGAGTATTGGACAGCTATGAAAGAGGTTTGGGATAGAGTATGAACAAGCACAAGTCTTTGGTATACTTTTTGAATACCACTAGAAACATGCGTAATAAAATCATTGGAATTTTGGGATTCAAAGTAGGTGATTTTCCCATAGTCTATCTTGGCATTCCTCTATAATCGGGAGGATTAGAACCCAAAATATGGGAGGAAGTTTTGAATAGATGTTGGCAAAAAGTGGTAGCCTAGAAAAATAAGTGGTTGTCACAAGCTGGAAGAATCCAAATGATTAAAGTTGTGCTTTCGGTCATTCCTATCTATTACATGTCAGTTTATCAAATGTCCAATAAAGCCACAACCTCTATTGACGGGTTGTTGAAAAAATTCATGTGGGAAGGCTTGAAGGAGGTAAAAAAGATTCCCCTTATCAACTGGGATGTGGCTTGTATGAGGAAAATGGGACTAGTATGAGGAAAATGGGACTGCAGAATTGAGCACTGGAAGCCAAATTGGCATGGAATATGTTCAAATATCCATCTAAACCATGGTGCAAAGTCATGGCCACAAAATACTTGGATTCTTTTGAATCTGACAGAATTCTGATGGTTTCCAATTAAGTCAAAGGCTCTCATATGTGGATATTTATCTGGAATAGCCACGATCTTCTCACAGATCACCTCACATGGAAAGTGGGTAATGGTAATAGAGTGAGGTTCTGGAGGGATTCTTGGAATGTAGATCAACCCTTGATAGAATTCTTAAAAGATAAAAATTGGTTCATTCAAATGGAAGCATCGAAGGGTCAATGGGTGACAGATTAATTGATTAGACCTTTTGATTCCTCTTCAGTGATGGGATGGAAACAGGTGGAAGGTGGCAATTCAGCCAACCAAAAGAAGTTGTCGGACCTTCTGAAAAATAAAATAGTGCTCTGCTCAGATGTAGAAGATCAATTGATATGGAGTACATCCAAATCAGGAGAATATAAAGTCAACCTGGGGTATGAACTACAGAGATTCAGAAATAAGGACTGCAAATGACCCTCAATTATTTGTTGGGGTAAATGGCCACTTTTGAAGGCCGAAGCCTTCCTATGGATAACCTTGCATGGTAGGATCTTGACAGGAAACCAACTAAAAAGGATTGGGATAGCGGGCCCTAATTGGTGTGTCTTGTGCAAGTAGGAGGAGGATACAGTTGATCACCTTCTATTTTGGTGTCCATTTTCCTGTGAATACTGGGAATGGTTATTAGCATCACTTCATTGGAATGTGGGTAGAAATGAAATGCTCAAGGACTTCTTGTCCTCTTGGCCTATTAGTAGGAGACATTCTAAATGGGGGATATTATGGATAGTATGCCCCTCTCTTCTGGTGTGGCATGTATGGAAGGAGCATAATAGAATAATTTTTGAGGACATATCTATGGACGTAGGACTCCTTCAAAATAAGGTCATAATTGCCATAGAAGAAGTAGTGAACAACAGGATCCAAGGCTTACATTTCAAATATCAATCCAAATGGGATACAGACATGGAGGCCCTATGGACATTCAAGAATCTTGGGGATCATCTTATGAAAGACAGAAAGGTTAATAGAAAGCTAGTGGTTTGGCAGAACCCCTAAATTGGGTGGATGAAATTGAATTTTGATAGTGCTAGCAGGGGTAACCCGAGTAGGAGTGGCATAGGAGCCATCATTCAGAATGAAGAAGGCAGAATGATTAGGACATTGGTAGGATTCATAGGAGTTACTTCCAACAATGTGGCAGAAATATTTGCATTGGAGAGTGGCCTTAACTGGTGTGTCTCTAATGGTATCGCGAGACTCATCATAGAAGGTGATTCTCAAGTAATTTTGAATGGTATCACAAAATTAGAATTCCAATTGTGGAGGCTAGCAGAGTGGATCCCTAAAATAAAGGATCATCTAAAAAGACTCGGCGATTATCAGTTATAGGATGTGTATAGGGAAGGCAACAGGGCGGCGGATTTCCTGGCTAATTTTAGAATTGATGCAAAATTAGACATTGGATTCGATAAGGATGATACATTGCCGAAGGATCTACAGATGATCATCACATTAGAGAAAGTTGTAGTCCCAAAAGAAGGCATAGGATAGTGACAATATCTTTGATGATGCATGCAGAGGAAGCCATGTTAAGCCCGTGAACCCTGGCAATGCAACATGCTTCCTAGTACACAGGAATCCTCCAAGATCGACATGTATAATTCAAGAACCAGCCATATTTGATGGGCGGCTTACATGTTATTTATACTATTCCTGATAGCCCTCTATAAGCCGAGAAAAATGGCAAAACATTTAGGCATAAACTGTGGATGCACAAAAGGGATAATGATGGAAGAGTCACCGGAGAGCCAGATAGCATGCATCTTCAAGAGAGCCAATGAGCAAGAGTAGGTCATGGTGGTGGAAATCCTGGGAGAAGAGTTCTGGTCGACCGGGCACATGCACGATGGCATTTTGATAGAAGAACTATTTTGGCCCGTTATCGAGGTGGTGAGGAACATTCTAGCAGACAACTTGATTGCGCGAAGGATTGTGGAGGAAATCATCTTCTTGGAGGTGGTTTTCTCTTTGGATAGAATTAATGCCAACCCGATGAATGGATGCATGCTAGGACACTTTGGGATGCAAGCGGAAGGCAAGAAGAAGAAAATGAAAAAGGAATGGTCTCTATTCAAGAAAGGAATTGTGAAGGAATACGGTCTGGAAAATTTTGAAGCATTCACTAAGGAGAATGAGGATCTATTCCTAGAAGGGGTAGTTGATAGGTTGATGTCCATCAGTAACAGGATCATGTACCTATACAATTGATCCCAGTTGCCGGATCTCTAGTTGTTTCTTCAGCTACATTATGTAATCTCTCTTTTTATGGTAATACAAAGGGTACTTCCCCCTAGGTAGAACTTGCTCAAAAAAAAAGAAAAAAATATAAAATTAGAAACATATATGCAATTCAACTAAGAGAAATAGTCAATTTAATGAAAGCACATCTAACCATAAAATATAGAAAGATCTAGTGTAAAGCATAGAAGGTAGATCTAGATATCCAAATGCATACAATGTAATAAAGCAATGATCTAATGCAATGCATAAAAATGAAATATAGACACCAAATCAGAATGAAAATGTTATGAGTCGGGTTCACCAAAAATGTGGTATAAAGAAAATTGATGAAGTAATACAAATAGGTAAATCACTCCTCATTTTCATGAATTGCACATTTTGGAAGTGTTACCATTTTTTCACCCACAACTCAAATTGGTAGAGTTGACTCAACTTATATTCATTTTAAGGTGAATAGGTATTAACTTATTTTTACTTTTCTTTGCTTAAGCTATTGTATTATTGCAATTAAAAGAGAGGAAATTCAGTTTGGTTATGCAATGTGTTTCAATAAAAAAGACATCAAATTTGTCATTCTGTGTGTTGCATTCAAAGGAGATACACAAGAGAAGGGAAACATTTTCTCATTTACAATGTTTCCTATATAGTACAAGAGGTATCCTATGTGTATGATGATAAAAAATTATAGAAGCAAGTGAAGAGAGTCATAGTCATCATTACCTAGAGTGTCTTTAGCTGGATCTTCACGACACTGGCTATAGGGCACAATATTTGCACCCGGTCAAACAACACTAGCCACATGTCATATCTGCCAAATGCACATGTCATCAGAACCCATCTAACACAATGTTGGAGGCAAATGGTCAAACCAATATTTTTGGATGGTGAGGCATATATGCCACAGGCCGAAACTTAAGGCACGAGCTAATGTTTAAGATTTTTATATTTTAATTATCAATTATAAAATAATATTGTACATTATTAAATAAATTAATAATATAACATAGTTATATTTTAACATATTTAAAATTTGTAATTATTATTGAAAAAAATAAGAAGAAAATTAATTTTAAAAATCAAAATAAAATAATTTGAAATTAAGAATTATTAAAAATAAATAAATATAATTTAAAAATCTAAGATAATGATCATCTTAATTTCAAATTAGAAAAATTAAATTTATAAATTTTCAAATAAATTCTTTTACAACTCAAACAAGAGAATATTGATAACATAAAAAATTACACACACCATGATGGTATTCCTTTCCAAATCTTAACACCCCTTAAAAATTCTTCTCATTTCTACATTTTTTGTTTACAATTTTGATTTAGATACGTAAGTGTGGAGTACTTAATTTTTACATTTTTATTTGATGTAAGAGGTGATATGTAATAGTGTGATTCATACTAATTTGCAGATTAGTTTTCTCTTTAAGATAATTAATTAATGTAATAGGTTTGATTTACATTCCTTTTGGGTGATTAAATTTTAGATTTCTAAGAGGTAAGGTGTAATAGTGAGATATGGTTCTATACATTAGTTTTATTTTGGGGACGTTAATTTATAGATTTTTACATTTCTCATGCTATTATTATTTGGTGTTGGCTAAGTTTAGAGGTAAGACTTTTATCCATGTCATATTGTTAATGTTAGAGGTGTAATTATTGATAGTAATATGTGACATGCAATAGTGTGATTTGTGTTGTCTTGGAGATAAGTTTGAGAGTGGTTAATTTTTAAACCTCTATTATTATTTGAGGTTCGCTAACTTTAGAGGAGCAATTGTGGATAGTGAGAGGTGATGTGCAATAGATTGAATTTTGTTGTCTTGAGATTTATTTTCTTTTGAGATGATTAATTTCTAGGCTTCTAAGAGCTATGATTCAAAATATTGACATTGTAAGATAATTTTTATATAAATATATAAGTATAATTTAATTTAAAATATATATAAAGAATGTTAAGAGATCGATTTTTATATAATTATTTTAGAAAATAATAGTATGATAAGTTATCTCTTGATCATTTTAAATTAATTTTATTTATTGAAAAATTATTTTAATATTAGTTTATTTTCTTAGAACTTGATTTTTTCTAATTTTAATATGACATTAGAACCTTGCACTCAAAAAATGGGTTATATCTTTTCTAATGTATTTTCACATTCAAATATTTTTATATATAATTTCGTAACTAGTAATATATTTTAAGAGCATCTAAATATTCTTCATATTTATATTTCTTTTGGATATCAATATCTTATTATTTGTTTAATCTTAATTAATAATTAGTTTCCTTACTTAATAGTTTGTTTAATTTTATTTTTAATCATATGCTTGTACAATTTAATCTTATCTTCCAGATTAAATTTATGACAAGTAATTGATATAACCATTCTCTCCTTTTCCTTTCCCTTCGATCTTTTATGGGTAACTATGAGTATTAGCAGGTTCAGCTAAGGTGATATCTAATGTCGATCTTTATCAGATAATGTTTCCAGCTGACAGATATTTTATTAGCAAGTTTGGGCAAGCAAATTGTTTTTGCAGGTAAAGTAAGTTTTCCAAATTAGAGTTCGAGACAAGGATCCAACATTAAGGGTTCTTTTCACCTCAGCCTTATTGACATTTTGTTGTAAATTTTTAAGCCGCCTCGCTTGTGCTCAAGATTATGTTAACAAGGATTTGAATAAATCATTATTATAGTTAATGTATTTTGTATTTTGGACTTTGGTCCCAGGCAAGACTGGAGGTTTTCTTCTCCATTCTTTCCTACCAGTGCCCGCAGGAATGGAGAAAATTTTATGTAAATTTATAAATTAATAAAATTATTTGGCTTCGGCCTTTTACTGATCAAAAAAAAATTTAATAATTTATTTTTTTATTATTAGATTTATTCAATTGTGTATCTAAATTAAAATTGTTAACAAAAATATTTAGAAAATAAGAAGAATTTTTAAGAATAAACAATGTTAAGATTTGAGAATGAATACCATCATGTTATGTGTAATTTTTCATATTATCAATATTCTTTGTTTCAGTTGTAAAAGAATTTATTGAAAATTTTATAAAATTAATTTTTTAAGTTGAAATTAAGATAAAAATATTTTGTAATAATAATTAAAAATCTTAAATATGTTAAAATATAATTATGTTATATTATTAATTTATTTAATAATGTACACAAATATTTTATACTTAACCATTAAAATATAAAAATCTTAAAATTATTAAAATATAAAAATGAGATAGGTACATTGTTTTAAGTTTTAGGTTGCCGCATATATGCCCCGCCGTTCAGAAACATTGATTTGAATGTTTGCCTCCAGCAGTGTGTCAGATGGGTTCGAATGCATGGGCATGGGGCAGACATGACACGCGGTTGGCGTTGTTTGACCGGGTACAAATATTGTGCTCCATAGCTAGTGCCCTTTCGATACCAAAAAAATATATTATCTCACTAAAATATCTTCTTTATTTTATGGATTTGTATCGTGAGAGAATTTGAATCTCGACTATAAATTTATTAGATGTTAAAATAGTTATGCAATATGAAATCTTGTGTAAAAAAACAAATATCATTTCATTAAATAAAATATCTTCTTTATTTTTTAGAGTTTGTACCGTTGGAGAATTTGAACCTTGTTTATAAATTTATTAGATGTTAAAATAAGAATTATACTTTTATGACTTGTCAACATGAGGATTGATCTCTACAAATGCTCAAGAAAGGAGGGGAGCTGAGTCTTCCCCTCAAGATTCATGAGAATCCTTTCATGGAATGTTAGGGGCTTAAATGCCCCTAACAAGCAATGGCTCATTGTAAGCCAATTACATAATTCTAAAAATGATATTGTTCTTCTCCAAGAAACTAAATTATCTAACGTTGTTGCCCCAAATTTGTTTAAATATTGGAATATGGGAAATTTATGGGTCACCCCTTCTGATGGTGAATCGGGAGCTCTTGCGATTGTATGGGATCCAAATAAGGTATCTATAGAACAAATAGTGTTTGGAAAATATTGGATGCTTTCTTTAGTTAAGAGTTACTCAAAGGTGTCTTTTTGGCTATTCAACATTTATGGCCCTTCTTCTATTATAGATAAAAGTAAGTTATGGACCCTTCTCAGTGATTTGCTAAAGGCTCTTCAGGGGAAATTGGTCATCTTGGGGGAGACTTAAATGTTGTTTAAAATTATGATGACAAACGTGGAGGGATTCTCCCTTCTTCTAAGGTGATGTTAGAGTTTAACCAATTCATTCACAACAATAACATGTTAGATGTCTCTCCCAAGGTGGGTAAGTTCACCTAGATGAATCGTTGAGCTAATTTCTGTAATATCGCAAAATGCTTGGATCAATTTATTATTTTTGATGTATGGCTTCAGTCTGAAATAGATTATCATTCTCTAATTTTACATGTCTTCGGTTTAGACCACTTCCCAATTTTGCTTCAACTGTTAGATTCCTCTTCACACCGGAAAGGAACTTTTAAGATAGAACCAATGTGGTTCCGAGACCAGAATTTCATCCCATTACTAAAATATTGGTGGAAAAAGTCTCCTTATATGAAGGGAACCCAATTATTTAGGTTGGTTAAGAAATTACAACTACTTAAACTCAAAATTAAATATTGGAACATTAATTCCTTCAAGAATATCTTCCACGAGAAAACAAGATTAAAATCAGAATTATCAATGATCAATGAATTTTTTATTCATAATGGATGGATGCTCAGTCCTTTTCCCAAGAATCTCAGGAATCTTGGCTTGCCGATGGGGATAGGAACATAAAGTTCTTTCATGTCTCAACTAAGTTAAGGTGTCTTAGAAACAAAAGTATTCAAATTGAATCTTCTAATGAAAAGATAGAAGATGATAATGATATAGCTGCTAAAGGTGTTTCTTTTTTGTCAAATTTAGTAACTAAACAATAGGTTCTCCCTTCTCCTTCCCTTCTAGACACCATCCCTAATTGTGTCTCTGAGGAAGAAAATACTATGCTTGTATGGCTAGCTTTACTTTAAATGAGCTTAGGGATATTGTTTTCTCCATGGATCCAAATAAAGCCCTAGGTCCAAATGGGCTCACCATGCTTTTCTTCCAAAAATGTTAAGATTTTATGGGTAATGATTTATTATTTTTATTAGAAGAGGCCATAATTCATAATACCATGTTGAAAGAGATTAATCATACTTGGATTTCTCTTATCTTGAAGAAGGATAACCTTGAGACTTTTACACTTTCACCCAATTTCTCTTTGTAATTCTCTATATAAAATTTCCACTAAACCTGTTACTGTTCGGTTAGCCAAAATTCTTCCTAAAATTGTATCTTATGAACAAAGGGGCTTTGTCCTCGATAGAGAAACTTCAAAGGGTGCCATATTGGCCCATGAAATTTTAAATTCCATCCGATTGCATAATAAGTCTACTATGGTACTTCAACCAGATATGATGAAATCATATGATCGGGTTAATTGGGACTTCCTTTTGTTGGTTCTTACCAAACTTGGTCTCCACAGAAATTGGGTAAAATAGATTCAGGCTTGTATATATTCTCCTTTGATCTCGGTTCTCATTAATGGATCTCCTAGATGTTTTTTCTCATCTTCTAGAGGAATTAGATAGGGGGACCCACTTTCCCCCTTCTTATTTGTTCTAATGGTTGAGGGTCTTAGTAGATCAATATGCCATGCTAGGTAGGTGGGTATTTGGAAAGGTATCTCTTTGACCGATGGGGAAGATCCCTATACACATAATCTTTTTGTAGATGATCTACCCTCATATTTGGTGAAAATTCCATTATGGAAGCTCAAGCTATCAAACAAGTTATTGAAGAATATTCCATGGCATCTGGATAGTTAATCAGTTCAGGAAAATCAAGAAAATTGTTTTTGAATGTTACTCCATTAGTACAACAGTAACTTCTTAAATTTTGGTGCTTCTCTTTAGGGAATTTTCCTTGCTGGTATCTTAGAGTTCCTTTTTTCTCTGGCTTAGGAAAACATCATTTCTGGGATAAGATTATTTTTGCAATTTCTCAGCAGATTATCTCATGGAAACATAAATGGTTGACCCTATCTAGAAAACTACTCGTGATAAAATTAGTCTTGAATGTCATTCCCATCTATCTAATATCGGTATTAAACATTCCTAAACACTCCATATAGGAACTTTAGTCTATTTTGAGGGATTTCTATGGGTAGACAATGTATCTGGGGAAAATAAATTACCCCTCCTTGCTTGGAGTAAGGTTTGTACTCTGAAAGTCAGCCAAGGTGCAGGTATCAGAGACCTATCTTTTCAAAATAAAGCATTGGGTGCTAAAATTCTTTGGAAATTGTACAAAAATATGAATTCAAAATGGATAGATTAATGAGGTCAAAATACCTTGATTCTTATGAAATGGAAAGGATCTTTACAACGTCATTTTGACCTTGGGGTCTGCCATGTGGAATTTACAGCATCCTATCGAGACCTCATCTTACCTTCCCTTTCTTGGTTGATACATGATGGATCAAAATCATGGTTCTGGGAGGACTTGTGGAATGAGCATACTCCCTTATCTCATATTCAGGATTGGCACCCTCTAGGGAATCATCTTAAGCAAATTTTGGGTTACCGAGTTTGTCACTACTTTGACATTCATGATGGCATTGCAGTTTGGAAAGATCTTTCTGGACTAGGTGACATTCTAGATTTGGCATCAAAACTTCATAGAGAGCTCACCTCTAGAGGTATTCTCTTTTCTCCCCTTGAAGATGAACTCACTTTGCTAGGCTCTCCCTTTGGTCAATACATGGTCAGGGCTGGCTATAACTCAAATTTCTTTCATCAATCCTCTGATTCTTGGCCTACAAATTTATTATGGGGTCCTTCTTTCCTTTCGAAGGTAGGTCATTTTTCTTGGTTTTCCATTCAAGATAGGATCCTCAATAGTTCCAGACTTCATAGATTGGTAAACACTATTTCCTTTCCTTGCACTTTATGTGGCTACTTTATGGAAACTTTCAATCACTTACTCCTTCATTGTCCCTTTGCACTTGATTGCTTGTATTGGCTAATTCAAAGGCTTGTATGGTCAACAACCATTGGTCCTAATCTTTGTGATCATTTTAGAGCCTCACTCTCATTGCATAAAGCTTCTAGATTTGCACCCCTTTGGGAGATTATCCCCTCTTTAATTATTTGGAATATTTGGCTTGAAAGAAATGAAAGAGTATTCAAAGATTAATCTACTTCTTGGATAGATGTGGTAGGTACACTTGAGAAATCTATATCATAAGTCATGCTTTCATATCATTTCAAATTTATTATGACCAAAAAGACTTTTTCTAAGTGGGACTTCTTCATTCATGATAATTATCCTCTTATTCAGTCCCTTCCACCACATGGCTGTCAACTTATCAGCCCTTCTCCCTCTTCCCGCTTAAATGTTACTGATGAACTACAACTGATTGTATGTTTGAAGTCCTTTTGTTGATGGTAAACCAAGTTACAAATGTGATGATAGACATTAATTAGTTAATGTATTGTCATTTATGTCAACTTATTTGAGTATCATTATGGTAACAAAAATCTATTATGGATTAAAGATATGGAACAAAAAAAATTTATGTGGTCAGTAATTGAAGAGTTTTGTATACACCGAGTAATAGTGAACACCAAGTAAATATAGTGTATACCGAGCACAGTGATAACCAAGCTAGGGTTCACCGACACATCACTATATTGACCATGCAATTAAATCAAACTAAGGCCGACTAAAATGTTGAGCTGGAAAATTGATGATTCCAAGGTAAATGATAAGGTTTGTTATGATGATCAAACAACTATGAAAATTCAAGGAAGATCAGACAAAGAAGATTGAAATGTGTTTTTAAAACAACTACCAAGGAAGGTTTAAGCAAAAAAACCAATGATGGAGATTAAGTGGAAAAATATAAAGGATGGAAATTAAATGAGTTATGATGTCTATATAAAAGACAAGAGATCCATTATGAATGATTATTCTATGATGTGCACACACGCAAATTTCATGCATGACTGATCAAACTGGTTAAAAAAATAACTGAGCATTTCTACAGACAACACTAAATAATAGAGGAAAGAGCATTAACTAAGCAGAATGGAGTATGAAGAATCAGATGAAATGAAGTAAAAAAATTGATCAAAGGTATTATGTACTTAGTATAGATCTAAAAATCTGCAAATAGAGTTGTATTTGAATCATATAATTACAGTATCAGTTTAACCATTGTTATAGATAAATCTCTTAACTGAGTAGGACATGAAAGTATTTATTATGACATTCTAATGAATGTTGATTGTTTTCTTGTTGACCCCATAGTGAATGATTGGTCAAGAGATAATTGTTAGTTTTAAATCCTCTAACCAGGTCACATTTAACAGTGTGCATTGTAACCTTTAACAAGGTTGGCTCTTAACTGAGCTCACTTTAGAAGAGTGAAATATTTTGGGTTATCGGTCCTAAAATCTTCCATGATTTGATTGGACATCTGCAATCCCCCCGATTTCTCTTCTAAATCTAATAAAGCATTAAAATCACTAGCTAAAATTGCTCTATCGCTGCTAATATCTACTAACTTAGAAGATATTTCTGACCATACCTTCAACTTATCTTTTGTTTTGATCAGACCATATACATTAAAAATGGGAAAAGAAATATTATTTTTTAGACAGCTAACTTTTCTAAATATCCAATTAGCTAATCTTTCCAACTTTGTCACCTTCATGTATTTGGGATTCCACAATAGACTGAGACCTCCTACCACTCCCCTGGCTTCTTGAAAAAAACCTTCCCACTTGTTGCAAGAATGGATAAAACTGAGAGCTTTATCTAAATCAATTTAGTCTCTTGGAATAATACAATGTCTCTCTCTATCTTTCTTAACACTCATTTTACCAAGCATTTTTTGTCAGGGGACGATAAAATCTTGACATTCCACGTTGAGATCTTCATTTCTCACCAAGGGAGACCCCTGCTCCCTTGGGTTTTCTTAAGAAATCAAAGACATTAATTATCCCTTTTTCCTTGGCCCTTTCTTCTCTCTTCTATTTATTCAACATCCTACCCCTGCCACTTTGGCCTTCCCAAGAAGTACATTAACCGATTGGCTAAAATTTCCTCAGATCAACATTATCTAGCCCATCTGAAAGGATGAAATTATCCTCTAAATCTCGATCGTATTCAATCTCTGTATCTGAACGGATTTGATTCTAGGTTGGAGACTTCTCCGAATGAGGAATTTCCCTGAAGTGCTTCTTCTCTCCCAATCCTAAACACTCACCATGAATTTTGGCTACATCCACATGAATTGGCGTACAAGGAATCTGTTGCACCCCCTTCTCTAAAAAAATGGTTTTTGAAACCATTTTTTGAATTCCTCCGTTCTGGACCCAAATTTTGGCTGGTTTAAAAAACACATAGCAAGCCTCTATACTATGATCTTTGAAACCACATCTCAAACATCCAATGCCTGGTTTTTTAATTTCTACTTGTTGTTTCCACGTGCAACCACCAAATTTGAGGTTGATGAAGGAAGAGATATTCTTGACCACCATAATCTTAATCCTCACATACAAATAAGAATCATTCTCAATGATCTTTTCATCCACTTCCAATAGTGTTCCTAGCAATATTCCTATGCATTCAAGACTTGCATCACCCCAATATTCTATTGGGAGATTGTACAATCTGATCCAAATCAGATCCTTATAAATTACTAGGGGAATGAGATCAAAATTAGCTTGCCAAGGTTGTAGATACAAGGGGATCAAATCACAGAACCAATTCTGTTGATTCAAAATATCATTTTTAACAGATTCACTTCTAAAAACCACAATGAAGAAACCTTTAGGGATGAATTTCAGTGAATATCTTGGATCCCATTATTTTTCACCCATTCCCTAATATGTGCCCTGGACAATCTCACTCCAAAAAATCTCCCTATAACCACTATCTTTCTCCATAGTGATATATCAAGGTCTATATCTCCTGGCAGATCGAAGTCCAATGGTTCACATCCAGTGCTTGTTCGATCAGGCTGATTCATTTTATCCCCAAATCTAGACCTGTGGCCACCATAGTTGATGCGCTCATATGACTTCCTCCTCTACGACTGCCATATCCACCTCTCCATTTTTATTTGTTTCTAATTTTACATTTACATTAGATATATCCTTCTTTCATTATCTTGTGCATGAGTGTTATTACCTTGAGTCCTACTTATAACATTCTAGTTAAGAGAAGTTATAGACTTATGGGTTCCTTTGATCTCGAGTTCTCTATTTTTCATAGGAATCTTGATGAGACCAACATGCCTACCAATGACATTAATCCTATTATTGAGAATAACTCTTCCCACTCTTCTCATGATGAATATGAGGCCTTAAGAGTCCCTCCTAGTGCAAAAAACTTTCCCATGACTTTGAAAAAATTTAAGCGATGGTTAGGAGAAGAAAACTCTAATCTTGAGGTTATATCCATTGTAGAGTGCTTGAGGAAGATAATTGTGTTAGGAATAATAGTACACAAGACAATTGAGAGGGAGGGTTAATCAGTTGTGATATAGATTATTAAACTTTAAACTTTATAAACCAAAACAACAATGCAAATGATAACATAGTAAATGCCAGCACAATAACACAATACTTTGCTATTGAGGAAGCCATGTTAAAGGTAAAACCCCGGTGGGAATTAGCACCCATAAATGATGCATTGAGAGTATAGTATCCCTATTAAAATATTTAACCCTGTTAGGAGCTTGACAACATTACAGTACATAGTCCCTGTTAAGGGACATACCCTATTAGGAGTCAAGAGTAACAATGGGCTCACTACCCAGGCACACTTCCCAAAGAATTTTAAAGCCACCCTCAAGCATTAACAATCTAAACAAGTGTATATAGAGAGTATACAATCTAGTATACTCTCTGATAGAAACTATCTTTTCTTAGTCATTTCCAATGAAGAATAACAATCACAAACTCTTCTCTACATCCAGCAGCCTCACAGCTTCCACACTTCTCTGCCTTTTCAATCTCCACCTCATCTTTCCAAAAAAAATATCTCTCATATATACCATTTTACAATAATTCATTAGGTCGGCCAATTAATATTTCCCAAAATACAAACAATTGATTAGGTTGGCCAATTAAGGCTTTCCAATAAAAAAATAATTATTTAACCCCTTGCTAAGATACACAAGGTACCTAAAAAAAGTAAACATAAATTAAAATACATTAGTTATATTCCAAGATCTACAATCCATGCTCACAATTCATAATATGCATGATATCTTTGAAGTCAACCACCAAATAGGTCTCCTCAATAATACACGCCACAGCTGACATCACCAACATTCTCATGACAATCTATCAATACCCAACATTCCTCAATATGTCCTCCATCATTCAATAAGACCGCATCACTTGAAATATCTTCACCTGTAAGTGATAACATATAACTGATTGAATGTTTGAAGATGTTAATTTGATCACTAAAAGGTAGAAAGATAATGCAAGACATTAAATCAGTTAATGTATTATATTATCATTGATGTCAACTTGATATAATTTGATTGGTTATATTCAAAGTGTTAAAGACTTTAGAGAATCAGAGAGATAAAGATTATGCTTTCAGTAATGCATAATAGATCAACATTCACTAAGTGACTACAAACACCGATCATTAGTAGAACCTGATAGATAGAGAAACCCGACAGAAAAGTCACAGTAATGTCCGAGCAAGAAAACAGACAAACATTACCGACAAGAAGAATAACAAGCATAACTGATGGCCAAAATTATAGTGTTACCCGACAGACAACCTAGAAGGATAGACAACAATGATGGAGAAGTATAAGGAGAACTAGAGTGTTGACCGAAGCTAACAAGAGTTAAAACACCAAAAGGAACTAAAACTCAGAAATGACAAAATACTTAGCTGACAGAGCTAAAGATAGACTTAACTGGTTGTTGACATTGTTCTTATCGACAAGTTAAAGCCAGAGATAAGTAAAAGATGAAAAGTTGTTTTATCCAGTTGTCAAAGAGATTTCTTTGAGATGAAACATGAGTAAATCTTTAAATCAAGTTTGGCGATAATTCTGGATCACGCCAAGATCAAGAAAGTCAAGAACCTAGAAATGGTGATATCATGTCTATGCTGGAGAGAAACTGATGAAGAAAAACTTCATACAGTCCTGATCAATTAAGCTAAGGAAAGAGCTAAATATTTCTTCAAACACCGAGCAATAGAGCACAACATCACTCAGAAAAAATATGTGGAGCAAAGGTATTGAAAAGATACATTGATCAGAAAGGTAAAATGAGCTTACAATAGATCTAAAAATCAACAAGTCTAAGTTGTATGTATGAAAAGATCATTTACTGTTTCAATTTAACCATTGGATCAGAAAGTCTCTTCACTGAGTAGGATTTAAAGATCCTTTCTAATTGAGATACATCCCAAGGAGTATCAAAAAGTTTGATCATGAAGATAGCATGAGATGCCAGATACCATTTGACAAACTGCACTGGGTTTGGTCATAGAAGGTAGCATAGAGATCCCCGATATCAAGTGAAAAACTATTCTATTAAATCCTCTAACAAGGTCACACCTAACAGTGTATTTGTAACCTTTAACAGGGTTGTCTCTTCACTGAGCTCACTTCATAAAAGTGAAAATTTTGGGTTACCGATCCCAAGTGGTTTTTCCCTTAACAGGGTTTCCACATTAAAAATCCACGTGTCAATGTGTTTATGAGTCATTACTTTAGTGTTTTTCATTGCACATAACTAATATGGATTGATCGATATACTCTAACAAATTTACTATTTTTCGGTAAATGAAAGACTTCTAATTCGTAAACTAAAAGAATAAGGTTTAAAAGAGAACTCTGAGTAGTAGTTATTCGATAAGTTTATTTGAAGGCGTTCATCTTATAGGACTGAAGATAACTAAAGGATTAATATTGTGGTACTAAGTTTTTGGGTTGATTTATTGGAATATTTTTGAGGCCACTGATTCACCCCCCCTCTTAGTTATTCTAACAATTGGTATCAGAGCTTGTGTCCTTAGAAAGGGATTTTAACAACTCAAGAAAAAGATCACAAGATGAACAGACGAGATGTGACCAAGCTGAATAAAGACAACTTTGCATTATGGCAAAGCAGAATAAAACTCCACCTATCAGGTATTGGTAATGATGTTACTCAACACCTTGATAATGAATATGTGTTTCCTACAGGACCTCACACTCTAGAGAAATTAAGAGAAAATCATGAGCATAATTGCATGATGATAAAGCTTTCTTCCTCACTCTCTGATGCTGAGTTTGAAGATGTCAAAACCTGCACCTCTACAAAGCAAATGTGGGATAAATTGAAGCTATTATATGGAGGAGATGCTAATGTACTAAGAGCCAAGGAAGAAATCCTAAAAGGGAGGTTTGATGATGTAAGGATAAAAGAAGGAGAAAATATCACTCAGTATAGCTGTAGAATCAAAGAGGTAGTCAATGTTATCAGAGGAGTTGGAGGTGTACTTGAAGAGGAGACAATGGTAAGTAAAATCCTAAGAACCTTACTGTCTGTATATGTTATTAGAGTATATGCTATACAATAAATGAGAGCAGTTGCAAACAATATAGTTACTCTAGATATTCTAATTGGTAGACTAATTTCATTTGAGATGAAGAGTTTTGATAATAGTGTCTTACCATCTATAGAATCTGCATTCAAATCTTCTTTGAAAATAAGTAAATCAAGTCATAGACACACTATTATAAATGACAGTGAAAGTGATGGTGATGATCAAGATCTTGATGAGATTGAAGCACTAATGGCAAGAAGATTGAAGAGAGGCAAAGGTAGATACAAAGATAAATTACCACTTGTATGTTTCAATTGTAAAGAGGTTGGACACTTTGCTGCAAGATGTCCTAATAAAAGAAAAGATGACAAAATTAATGACAGATCATATGAGAAGAATTTTGATAGAGGTGATAATAGAGATTACCGAAGCAACCAAAAATCTGAGAGAAGAGATACCCAAGACAACAAGGACAAAGGGAAGAAAGCTTGTTACCTGACTGATAACAGAGCTGATGACACTGACATCGAATCTAAAGAAGACATTGAGATGGTATTTGTATCCATGAAGGATGATTCATACGAAGAAAAAGAAAGGTACATAGAGATTACACTCATATCTAAGGTTAGTAATAATTATGTCTGGATCATAGATAGTGGCTACACTCACCACATGACCGGTGATAAACAAAAGTTTGAAGCCTTTGAATACTATAATGGTGGTTCAGTAAGAATAGGTAATGACACACCTTGTCTAGTTGAAGGTAAAAGAACTATAATGTTGAATAACCTGATCAAATGTGAAAATGATTACTGGGTAAAAGGACTGAATTATCATTTGTAAAGTGTTTCACAGCTGAATAATATAGGTCACCAAGTAGCATTTGAAAATAAGAAGGTAAAGATCTTCAATGAATTAGGAAGGTTGATCGGAGTTGGTGAAAAGACAAAAGGTAACCTTTTCTATCTTGATGACATTAACACCACTTGTTTGATGGATAGAAACAAAGACATATGGTTGTGGCACAAGAGATTAAGTCATGTGAATTTTGACAACATGATAAAGATAAGAAATAAAATAAAATTCAGAGGCTTACCGAGCATGTCTAAGCCCAAGCATATCATGTGCAAGAATAGTAAAAGAGGTAAGATGACAAAGTCTAGTTTTAAGAGTAAATCCCATACATCTGATGCAATTCTAGAATTACTCCATACTGCTCTATGTGGACCCATGAGGACAAAGAGCTACTATGTAGATAGGTATTTCGTTCTCTTTGTTGACGATTATTCTAGAATGATGACTATTATGTTCTTAAAAGATAAATCAGAAGCATTCAAGATGTTTAAATGGTATCAGGATATGGTAGAAAAACAAAGAGGTAAGGAATTGAAATTCTTAAGGTTAGATAAAGGAGGGGAATTTATTTCAGATTAGTTCACTAACTATTGCAATGAGCATGGAATTAAAATACAGGTCTCTACACCAAGAACACCACAACAAAATGGAATCACTAAGAGAAGAAACAAATTCATTATTGATTGTGCAAGAACATTGATGATTGAGAAAAGCATCACTCAAAATTTCTGGAGGGAAGCTGCCAGTACTATTTTCTACACACTAAATAAAGTACAATTGAAGAAGGACACAAAGAAGACACCCTATGAGCTATGGTATGGTCACACACCCAATGCAAGTTACTTCATAATTTTTGGCAGTCAATGCTATATTTTAAAAGATGATAGAAATGGAAAACTTGACTCCAAAAGTGAAGAAGGTATCTTTCTAGGGTATTCAACCAAAAACAAGGCTTATAAATGTCTTAACAAGTCATCTAACAAGATCATTGAAAGTGTAAATGTGAAAATAGATGAATCTGCAGAAAAGAATGATAAGGAAAGCAGAAAAGAGCTAGAGGACTGCAGTAGGTTTGTTTATACTGAAGAACCTGACACTCTACCCGAGCAATAGTGTATCTCTCTTGAGCAACAGAACATTGCACCCGAGCATCAGGCTACAATTACCAAAAATTAGGAAAATCCTCAAGATGATGTTCCAAATGACGGAGATCATAATGAAGGTCAAGATGATGATAAGAATGATGAACTTAGAGCTGAACTGAAACTTGCCAAGTATGTCAGAAGACATCATCCATAGAATCAAATCATAGGAGATAAGAAGGCTGGAATGAGAATAAGAAGTAAGTCACTAAACACTAGATGTTTAATTTGAGAATTTGAGCCTAAATATGTTAACACTGCACTTGAAAATAAAGAATGGGTAAATTCTATGAATGAAGAAATAGAATAGATAGAGAAGAATGGTACATGGACACTAGTACCAAGACCAGATGACAAGAATGTCATTGGTACCAAATGGATATTCAAAAACAAGTTGAATGAGAATGGAGAAGTCACTAGAAATAAAGAAATATTAGTATGCAAGGGGTATGCACATGAAGAAGGTATTGATTATGGTGAAACCTTTGCACCCAATACTAGACTAGAAGGAGTTAGAATCTTACTTGCTTATGTTGCATACAAAGGATTCAAGGTATACTAGATGGATGTCAAATCTGCATTCCTAAATGGAATACTAGAAGAAGAGGTATGCATTGAACAAACAAAAGGGTTTGTTGATCCAGACAAGAGAAACATGGTATGTAGACTACATAAAGCCTTGTATGGATTGAACCAAGAACCTAGAGCCTGGTACGAAATAATTCACCCCTATCTCATTAGCATTGAATTTATAAGAACAAGTGAAAATTGAAATCTATACTTAAAAGAAAATACCAAAGGTAATATTGTGATTGCTGAAATATTTTTTGATGATATCATTTTTGGGGGAAATGAAATGTTATGCAAATCCTTTGCTAATGAAATGAGCAAAGAGTTTTAAATGTCTATGTTTGGGGAGATCAAATTATTTCTTGGTCTACAAATTCTTCAACAAGATGTAGGCATATATATCACTCAGTCCAAATACATCAAGGAAGTGCTGAAGATATTTAAGCTGGTAGATTCCAAACCAGTTGGAACACCTATGGCTACTAGATGTAAGCTGACAAAAGAAGACAAATCAAATGAGATAAATCACACCTTGTATAGATCAATGATTGTCAAACTAATGTATATTGTTTATACCAGACTAGATATTGCACATGCAGTTGGAATAGATGCAAGATTCTCTGCTAATCCCAAAGAATCACATCTGACTGTTGTCAAAAAAATTCTGAGATATATGAAGAACACCGAGGACTATGGCTTATGGTATAAAAGAGAAGGAAAATTTAAGCTACAAGTCTATATAGATGTTGATTGGGCTGGAAACATAGATGACCGAAAGAGTACAACTAGAGGAGCATTCTTCATGGGTGACAGACTTGTCACATGGATTAGAAAAAAGAAAGGATGCATCTCACAATCTACTACAAAACAAAAATATGTGGCTGCTATTGCAAACTGCTCAAATATTGCATGAATCAAATAGTTACTAGAAGGTATGAATATGAAGATTCTTGAACCAGTGATTATCTAATGTGATAATACCAGTACAATAAACATATCATAGAATCTAGTCATGCATGCTAAGACTAAGCATATAGCAATCAAGTATCATTACTTAAGAGAACAAGTGCAAGAAAAAGAAGTGATACTAGAATATGTTCAATCAAAGGAATGATTAGCTGATATATTCACCAAGCCATTACCAAAAGATACATTTGAGTACCTGAGAAAGAGACTAGGGGCCCAACCCTTGTCTATCGATCAGTAAGCTGACTAGAAGGTTGCATCAACCTATACCTAATCAAAAGGTCATTCATGTTGATACAAGCACAAAATGGACTGCAAAGATACATATGTAAACAACAAGGTACAAATCTACACCAAACACCAAGTGTCAATGTATTGCTGATGGATAGGGAGATTCAAGGAGTATATTATAAAAGGGGATAGAAGATGATATTGAAGAATTATTTGGCATTTTTGTCAAAGGGAGAGATTATCTCATTATTAGGAATTATAAGGGAGAGATTATCTCATTTGCAAAAAATATTATATCATTATCCATGGAGAGAAGTTCCTAAGAATTCAAAAGGAGAGTTAATCATTATCCATAGGGAGAGATTGATTACATATGAAATATCCATCAAAGGGAGAGCAGTAACAAAAGGAAGTGAATACACACAAAGGGAGAGATGACTCATTGATGTCAAAGGAAAAATAGATTATCAAGAAGAGGAATAGTAAAGGGACAAGATAGAACAGAGACAAAAGTTGCTACATCTATCCAGTAAAGGGATTGAAGATTGAAGAACGCACTCTGCAAGAACCAAATCTAAGGTATTTGAGCTTACCAAGAGCCATAAATTTTGTAATAGTTATAATAGGAGAGATGGATGAAATACACTTGATATATTTCATATTGTATTAGTAATAATATAGTGTGATAATTTATTATGTTGCCATCAATGCCAAAGGGAGGGATTGATAACATATAAATGATTGAATGTTTGAAGATATTAAATTGATCATCAAAATGCAGAAAGATAATGCAAGACACTAAATCAATTAATGGATTATATTGTCATTGATGTCAACTTGATATAATCTGATTGGTTATATTCAATGTGTCAAAGAATTCATAGAATAAGAGAGATAAAGATTATTCTTTCAGTAATGCATAATAGATCAGCATTCACTAAGTGAAAACAAACACCAACGATTATTAGAACTTGATGGACAGATAAACCTGAGAGAAAATTCACAGTAATTCCCAAGAAAGAAAACCAAAAATCGTTACCAATGAGTAGAATCATGAGCATAACCGATGGCTAGAATTACAATGTTACCTGACAGAAAACCCTGAAGGACAGACAACACCGATGGAGAAGCCTGAGGAGAACTGGAGTGTTGACCAAAGCTAACAAGAGTTAAAGCACCAAAAGGAACTAAAGTTCATAAATGACCAAATACTTAGCTGGCGAAGCTAAAGATAGACTTAACTAGTTGTTAACATTATTCTCATTGACAAGTTAAATCTAGAGATAAGTAAAAGATGAAAAGTTGTTTTCTGTAGTTGTAAAAGAGATTTATTCGAGATAAAACAATCTATAAAGATTTAAATCAAGTTTGGTGATAATTGTGGATCATGTCAAGATAAAGAAATTCAAGAACCTAGAAACGGTGATATCATGTCTATAAAGAGAAAACCTAATTCATTATGAAAAAAGGGGAATGAATAGAAATAGAGGATGCTAGAGAGAAAATGATGAAGAATAAATTTATACAGTCCTTATCAATCAAGCTAAGGAAAGAGATAAATATTTTTGTAGACACCGAGAAACAAACACAACATCATCAAGAAGAAAGAAGTGGAGCAAAGGTATTGAAAAGATACATTGATCAGAAAGGTAAAATGAGCTTACAATGGATCTAAAAATTAGCAAGTCTAAGTTGTATGTATGAACAGATCATTTACTATTTAAATTTAACCATTGGATCAAAAAGTCTCTTAATCAAGAAGGATTTAAAGATCCTTTCTAATTGAGATACATCCCAAGGAGTGTCAAAAAGTTTGATTATGAAGATAGCATGAGATGCTAGATACAATTTGACAAACTACACTGGGTTTGGTCATAGAAGGTAGCATAGGGATGCCCGATATCAAGTGACAAAATATTCTATTAAATCCTCTAACAAGGTCACACCTAACAGGGTTGGCTCTTCACTGAGCTCACTTTAGAAGAGTGAAAATTTTGGGTTACTGGTTCCAAGTGGTTTTTCCCTTAACAGGGTTTCCACATTAAAAATCCATGTGTCAATGTGTTTATGAGTCATTACTTTAGTGTTTTGCATTGCACATAACTAATCTGGATTGATTGGTATACTCTAAGTAATTTACTATTTTTTGATAAATGAAAGACTGCTAATTGGTAAACTAAAAGAATAAGGTTTAAAAGAGAACTCCGAGTAGTAATAGTTTGATAGGTTTATTTGAAGGCATTCATCTTATAGGAATGAAGATAACTAGAGGCTTAATATTGTGGTACTAAGTTTTTGGGTTGATTTATTAGAATATTTTTGAGGCCATTGATTCACCCCCCCTTCTCAGTTATTCTAATAGTAAGATATATCCAAAACACAGAGACCTACTCTGTCAAGCATCATAGTTATAGTCCAAAAACCAGTCTTCACTATAACAACTGTAAAATCCTCAATATGAAATATAAAGCCAAGCAACCTTAGGATTAAGTTCAAAACACATCCTTCTTGATATCGCCAACTTTGATCATTCTGAAACATCTATACAGTGTATGTACACTTCTATTAGTTAAATAACCAGTTTGTTCTCTCAATAGAAACATATGTTGACATCAGTGACAAAACATGAATATAAACGTCATAAGCAGTACCCAAATCTTATATCATCCAACAATCTCCCCCTTTGACATTGATGGCAATATATGGGAAAATCCATCAACCTAAAAAGTATTCTCTCTCAATACAATCTTCTCAATATCCTCAACACAAATCTCCCCAAAATAATAGAGATTTTCACATAGAATCTTTCCCCCTTTGACAACAATGGAAAAGGGTGCCATAAATCATCTGTAATCTTTTGTAAGGTGTATCTTTTTCAAATATTCATGTCTAACAGCCAGGTGCAAGATCACCCAAATATGTTCCATAGTGTTCCTGCAATCACTCCCCCTAAGGAGTAGATCCATACATCAAGTCTAGAAAATGATATATCTCTAAAAGCCACTGGAATGATGCATGACTGCATCAATTAATTACCACTGGGAGGGGCTATCACCCCAAGCATTCTTTCTGAGGTATTCAAAAGAATCTTTTGGCAAATGTTTTGTAAATATATATGTTATTTGTTCCTTTGTGTTAATATACTCTAGTGTAATCTCTTTCTCTGCTACCTTCTCCCTCAAAAATGATACTTAATAGAAATATGCTCATTCTTTAAATGCATTACAATATTCTTCGACATATTCATTGTGCTAGTGTTATCACAATGATAATAACTGGCTCTTCAAAAATTATTCCAATGCCCTTTAGCATTTTTTTCATCCAAACAACTTGTGTAAAATTTAATGCAGCAGCAACATACTCTAATTCAGCACTACACTGAGCAATACAGTCCTGCTTCTTTCTCAACCAAGAAACCACCCTTTTCCCAAGGAAAAATGATCCACCACTTGTACTCTTTCTGTCATCCATGTTACCTACCCAATCAACATCACTATAAGCCTGTAAAATAAAGTCATATATTGTTTCCTACCACAATCCATATTCTATTGTTCCTTTCAAATATCTAAAAATTCTTTTCACAACAGCAAGGTGTGTCTCTTTAGGATCTGCTTGATATCTTGCCACAATTCCAACTGCATTGGAAATATTTGGTCTAGTGTGAGTTAGATACTATAAACCATCAATCATCGATCTATACTTTGTTTGAAAAACACTTTGAGTCTTATCATTACTAGTCAGTTTATATCCAGTCACCATGGGTGTCCCAATAGATTTACAATCTTCCATTCCAAATTTTTCAACATTACCTTAAGATACTTGGTCTGAGATATAAAAACACCATTCTTATTCTAATTAATTTGCAAACCAAGAAAAAATTTCATCTCACCAATCATTGACATCTCAAATTCATTTTTTATTTATTTAAAGAATTTCTTACTCATCTTATCATTGCCTCAAAAAATGATATCATCAGCAAAAATTTCTATGATTAAGATTCTATATTCATCATTTCTTAAATATAAATTACTGTCTACATTACCTTTCCTAAAAATAAGACAAATTAAGTACTTGTAAAGTCTTTCATACCATGCTCTTGGTGCTTGTTTCAGTCCATACAGTGCTTTCTTCAACTTGCAAACCATTTTTTAATTATCTTTTAGAGGAAATCCATCAGTTTTCTCTATGTATACTTCTTCTTCCAAATCTCCATTCAAGAATGTTGACTTCACATCCATCTGATATACTTTAAAGTCTTTATGTGTAGCATAATAAAGAAATAATCTCATAGCTTCTAATCTAGCAACATGAGAAAATTTTTCTTTAAAATCTATGCCTTCTTGTTGCGAATAGCCTTTACACACCAGTCTAGCCTTGTTTCTTACCACTGTTCCTTCCCCATCCATCTTGTTTCTAAAAACCCATTTAGTATCGATCACAATTTCGTTCTTAGGTCTTGGAACCAATTCCCAAGTATTGTTTTTCTTTATCTGTTCAAGTTCTTCTTGCATAGGTTTGGTCCAAGATTCATCTCTACATGCTTCATCAGTAGTTTTTGGCTTAACTTGAGAAATCAAAACAATTTCACCTCTAACTTTAGATCTAGTCATCATACCTTTATTTACATCACCAATTATTTGATCTTTAGGATGGTTCTTCTTAACACACCTCGGTGTCTTAGGAATCTCAGTAAGCTCAATTAGTTCATCTTCAATCTGATTATCAACCATCAAAGGTTCTTCAGGTTCAACAATGACCTCTTTTATCTCTAAAACCTAACCACAATAATATATTCTTTCCTGGATCTAAAAATTTTCATCTATCCTCACATTGGCACTTTCAATAAAATTCTTCAATCTCAGATTGAAACATTTATATGATTTACTCTTCATAGAATAACCAAGGAAAATACCTTCATCACTTCTAGCATCAAACTTATCTATCTCATCATCTCTCTTGATATAACATTTACTACCAAATATTTTGAAATATTTTACAGTAGGTGCATGATCAAACCATAATTCATAAGGAGTTTTACTTGTACCTTCTCTGATCTGAGTTTTGTTCAAGGTGTACACAGCAGTACCAACAGCTTCTCTCCAATGAACATGTGATACATTTCCTTCCAGTAGCATAGTTCTTGCAACATCTAATATTGTTTTGTTTCTTTGTTCTACTATCCTATTCTGTTGTGGTGTCCTAGGTGTAGATGTCTGTCTAAATATTCCATGTTCTTCACGGTATGAATTAAATAAATCTGATGTAAACTCACCACCTCTGTCTAATCTCAAACATTTTATCTTCAAACCAGATTCATTCTCAAATTTTGCTTTGAATAACTTGAATTTTTCAAATGCTTCATATTTTTTTCTCTTTAATATTTAACCCACATCATTCTAGAAAATTCATCAACAAAGAGTATAAATTACCTTTCATCATAGTAAGATCTTGTTCTTGTAGTACCACATAGATCTGTATGCACCATATCAAACTTCCCTTTTTGTCAATAAATTTTTCTTTTAAAAGTTCTTATAGTTTTCTTCCCCATAACACACTCTCTACACATAGTGTTAGATGGTTTCACAATATTAGGTAGATCTCTTACAACATTTTTCATACTCACCTTTACAATGTTATCAAAGTTAACATGACAAAATCTTCTGTGCCATAACCATCTGTCATCAAACTTTGCAATAAAACAAGAAGTTTTAGATGTGTTCAATTCAAATACATTACCTCTAGATTTAGTACCAGATTCAATCAAGTCTCTTGATTTAATTCTAATAGAACATTTCCCATCAATGAGTTTAAATTTATAACCTCTATCCACTAATTTCCCAACACTCAACAGATTATGCTTAAGTCCATCAACAAGAAGTACATCATCAGTCTTACTCTTTCCATCCAGAGAAATAGATCCCACTCCAATGATAAGCTTAGAAGTATTGTTACTAAATCTAAAAACACCACCATCATATCTCTTCAGAATCACAAACTTGTTTTTATCTCCAGTCATATGATGTGAACAACCACTATCTATAACCCATTTAGCTTTCTTTTCAATACGGGGTACTAAGGCTTTTTCTTCATGCAATAGTTCATCATCCTTAATAGCAATAAATCCAATTTTATCATAGTCTACATCATCATCAGATACACCTTCACTTGCATAATAACATTCCTTGTCTTTTGAATACTTAGATTTGTAAAACTTAGGTTTATGTTTTGGAACCCTTGTAGGACATCGAGATGCAAAATGACCAATCTTATTACATGAAAAACATTTCAAAGGTAACTTTCCTTCAAATTTACCCTTACCTCTTTTTTCTCTTCTAGAAATAAGTGCTACCACTTTTCCTAGAAATCCTAGATTTCTTTCTTCCTCCTATATCTGTTCCCGTTCATCAACATAGTCTCCAAGATCTTCTCTCAGATCACCATTGCTAGTGTTCACATTTCTAGATAAGGTATTTTTGTTTTTATGGACAGTTGCCTTAAATGATGACTCAACTTTAGGTAAAGAATCTCCCAATTTTGAGGCCTCAAAAGTAGTTAGCTTTCTGATCAACATCTCTTTAGTAAAGTTTGATGTCAATGGTATAATCTCCTTTATAGCCTGTACTTTAGTTTTGTAAATAGGTGTCAAAGATTTGAGTATCTTTGCAATAACTTCTTCCTCATTGTAAGTACCTCCAGAGTTTCTAATGCCAATAACCACTTCAGTAATTCTCTGTGCATATGCCCCAATGATCTCATCTTCTCTCATCTTCATTGATCCCATTTGTGTCTTCCAGTTTTGTAGCTTTGTCTGTTTAGTAAATTTATCTCCTATATACAATGCTTCCAATCTTGTCCAAATCTCATGTACAGAATCCAAGTCTTTAACTTCTATGAATTCACCTTCAGAAATTGCACTGATCAAAGATTCCCTTGCAACCATATTACATGAAAATAACTTCTTATCATCTTCAGTAGCCTTCTCCAATTCATCCTTGGTCCTATCTTTTCTTTCTTTTTTGTGATCATCCAGTATTCAATTCCCAAACATAGTAAATGTGTTCTCATCTTGTTCTTCCAATTGTAAAAGTTTTCAGGATCAAATTTTAGGCTATTCCTCTTGTAGGAAGTCATCTTTAGGATCACCTCAATCTATTAAGATTCCTCTCTAAGGACCATTAGCTCTGATACCAAATGTTAGGAATAACAGTCCACAAGAAAACTGAGAGAGGGGGGGGTGAATCAGTTGTGATATAGATTATTAAACTTTAAACTTTATAAACCAAAATAGAAATGAAAATGATAGCACAATAAATGCCAACACAATAACACAATACTTTTTTGTCTAGGAAACCTTGTTAAAGGTAAAACCAAGATGGGAATTAGCACCAACAAATGATTTACTGAGAGTATAGTATCCCTGTTAAAATATTTATCCATGTTAGGAGCTTGTTACAACATTACAGTACATAGTCCCTTTTAAAGGATAGACCCTGTTAGGAGTCAAGAGTAACAGTGGGCTCACTACCTAGGCACACTACCCAAAGAAGGTTAAATCCACCCTCAAGGATTAACAATCCGAACAAGTGTATATAGAGAATATACAATCCAGTGAACTATCTAATAGCAACTATGTTTGCTTGGTCAGTTCCAATAAAGAATAACAATCACAAACTTTGCTCTACATCCAATAGACAAACAAGCCTCGTAACTTCCACACTTCTCTACCTTTTCAATCTCTACCTCATCTTCCAAAGAAAAGATCTCTCATATATACCCTTTTACAATAATTCATTAGGTCAGCCAATTAAGCTTTCCCAATATACAAATAATTGATTAGGTTGGCCAACTAAGGCTTTCCAATATATAAATAATTATTTAACCCCTTGCTAAGATAAACAAGGTACCTAAAACAAGTAAACATAAATTAAAATACATCAATTATATTCCAAGATCCACAACCCATGCTCGCAATTCATAATACACGCTACATCTCTAAAGTCGGCCACCAAATAGGTCTCATCCAGAATACACACCAGAGTTGACGTCACCAAAATTCTCATGAAAATAAATCAATACCCAACATTCCTCAATATTTTCTCTATCATTCAATAAGCTCACATCACTACCTATAAGATATACCCAAAACATAGAGACCTGATCTATCAAGCATCATAGTTATAGTCTAGAAACCAGTCTTCACTAAAATAACTGTAACATTCTCAATATGCAATATAAAGCCAAGAAACCTTAGGAGTAAGATAAACACACATCCTTCTTCTTGTCACCAAATTTGATCATTCTGAAACATCTTTACAGTGTCTATACACTTCTATCAGTTAAATAACTAGTATTTCCTCTCAATAGAAACATATGTTGACATCAGTGACAAAACATGAATATCAATAGCATAAGAAGTACCCAAATCTGATATCATCCAACAAATTCATAATGATGAACATGGTGTTAATATCTTGTATAGTATTTGTCATCTCATTGATAACAATGTCAAGCCTAGTAGAGATTGTGTGCAAGAGATAGGTTTCATTCCACCTACCAATACTATTGAAACCTTCATGCCTATTTATACCTCCATTCCTAGTGTATCCACTTATGCTATATCATTATCACTACTTCCATTCAAAATCTCAATCCTACACATATAATCATTCCTAATCCTATTGTTCCCACTATTCCTTCAAGTATGCCATGTTTTTCTTTACCTTCAACAATGTCCACTTACAGTAGTTTTCCTTTTTCATACTCCATCGTTCCTTTCATTTCTCGTAATGGTCCAAACATTTTACACATAACTCCTACCACTCCTTCTACCAATTTTACTATTAGTATCTTGGCTCAAGCTCTGTCTTCCTTGCAACAAAACTTTCCTTCCACAACCCAATCCAAATTCAACGTTCCTACTTATGATATTGTCGGTCCTTTTTTCCTTGGATATCATTAATGTTGTTATTCTTCAATACATGGAATTTACTCACCTAGATACTTATTATGGTAAAGGTGGCCCTTAACCCATATCAAAACCTTTCAAACATTGTGTAGCGATTTATCTCATGATCAAAGTTTCATGTCTAAATTGTTTACTAGAACCTTTCGAGACAATGCCTTGCATGGAATTGGTCTTTGTCTCCTTATTCTATTGACTCCTTTCAAAAACTTCCTAATGCTTTCATCCAACAATTTCAAAACAATGTTGGCCCTAAGATTTCTTTGACTGATTTAATGCATTGTAAACAAGGTATTAAAGAAAAAGTGACTGATTTCATTGGTAGATTTAAGAATTTGCATGCTTATATTTCTTATCATGTGCCTAATATTGATGTGTAACATATTTTCATTTATAATTCACAAATAGACATTAGAGATAAGATTCTGCTTTTAGAATTTTCTTCTTTTACTCAATTATGTGCAATGCTTCATAATTACAGCTTCAAGTGAGTCAATTTGAGATCACTACTCTGATGGCTCTGGTCAATGAGAATGATGTCGCATTGTATAAAAAGTTTCAAAAACCAAATAACTTCATCAAAATTAATAATTCATCCAAAAATATTGATGAGAAAGTGACAACAACATCCAAAGGTGTGGCTCCTTTGTCATATGTTTTTAGACCTTCTCATAATTTTATTCAGCTTTTTGAATGTTTGCATAATGTGATGTTGAAGTTTATTAATGCTAAAGTTTCAACTCTTCCTCTTATTAAAAAAATTGACACATCAAAACCTTCGCCCAAATCCTTTGATCACAAAGATTTTTTCCAATACCATCATCAATTTGGTCATGATACTAATAAGTGTTTCCATTTGAAACCTGTTATTCAAGACCTTATTGATTCTAATGGTATATGTGTTGAGGGTGTTAAATGATCAAGGAAAAAAATCTATTGCATCTCCCAACCAAAACTTGTAAATCTATACCAATCCTTTTCCATCTCATTCAACCAATACCATTGAGTTTACCTAGTCTTTTCCTTCTTCTTCCACCCATGTTGTTGACAATGATGATAAGTGTATTGAAGTCAATATTGTGAATCTCATTGATCAATCTCAATTTGAATCCAAACCCAAACCCAAACCTGAGCTTAGCATTACCTTAGACCCTAGTGAGACAATTAAGGAACCTTATGGGTCCTCTTAAAATTAATGATCTCTATTCTCATGGTGTCCTTATTGATCCTACTTGCATGGTAAATGTGATAACTGAAGAACATCTTTACAATAGACAATTATAATGTGATTTCTATGAAAAATATGATGTTATGATCCAAACTTGCAATTCTTTCACGTTTGCTACCAATGGTTCTATTTCATTTCCTATAGAAGTTATTGGTAAAAATTTAGATGTCACCTTTGTTGTCATCCCAACTTTTGATCAGTTTCAAGTTGAATTCGATCCTTTGTGGCTTACTTCCATGAAACTTGTAGCCTCTCTTATCCTTAAGAGTTTGAAATTTCTCCATAATGGATAAATAATCGTTGTTAATCATAGTCTCTATCAGCCTTCAGTACCTCAAAATTTTGTTGACATTGATTTCTTTTGGCCTTATATGCCTCAACCAACTCAAGCATACAAAGAGAATATCTTTTGATCATATCAGAAATAAAAAATCCAAAAGATCTGTGAACTTAGCAACCCTAAGGATGTTCCATCTCCTTGTCTTGGACCTGGACTTCTCCCTATATTTCCTACACTTCCTATATATAATTATATTATGCATCCTATATCTTATAAACATTCAACTAATACTATTTCTCAACCTAGTGAGGTTCCTTCCATCCTTTCTCCTAAAGTAGAAGAGGGGTCAATGTTGATTAGTCTTGAACCAATCTAAATTTGTATAAAAACCAAGAATAATTGATGTGCTTATGATTTCCACTGCAAAAACCACGCTAGAGCCCATCAACATGCTTCTCAAAACCTTTCTTCACCCAAAACACCTACTGATGCTTTGATTCCCTTTGATTCACCTATGCATATCCCAAAGGAAGAAGTTAATTTGAAAAAGATGAACTTGAACAAACATGATAATTCTATTTGTATCTTGGATTCTATTACAATTAATTGATGAAGAATATACTCTTGATGATGATTATTTTGATGTTCTGAATGCAACTAAAGATGATAGTCATGCTAGTGATTTTGATGATAAGTATGAGCTTATTGATGTTAATCATGATTTGTCAGCTATGTTTTCAAAAAAATTATCTCTAAGTCCTAGTGATGAACAAAGTGGCCCATCATTACAACATGGTACTTGTTTGGAACTGGATATTGTTCCATCTACTGTGTTTGATGTTACTCCTCTTATGTGTTTCCCACCTTCCCTAAATACTACACACTAAGATGGAGGGATAGGCGACATGCTTGACTAACTCCTCTCGTGCGATGGATTCTTTATGTTTTCTTGTTGTAAAGTGCTCCCCCCGGGATGTGTTTCTTGATACAAGACTTGTTTAGTTTTATTTAGATGAACCTCATTGATTCATTGGCGTAAGGTGATAAAGGAATTGATCCATCATGACATTATTCTATTTGTATCTCATTTATTCTATATGTTGTTACATGTTACGTCATCAATGTGTCATTGTTTGTAAATGTGCCTTTGTGTTGTTTGATTGGAGATGATGCAAAATGATAGTTACCTATTCTTTTCGGTATTGTTGATGTCAGCGTAAAAAGACTCTTCTTTGGGACTCTTATGTTATATTCTTCTAGTTCTACTATATCTGGGAGATACTAATAGTGATCATATTGCTGATCATGCAGATGCCTGAGATAGTAGAACCCTTCATGTTACTTTGTCATGCATTCATTTCCCTTGGTTTTTTCTCTTGTGGGGGAATCTCTTAGTGGAAACATTTCTTGTAGGTGCGTGTATGCTCTATTAAAGGCATTTCTCTCATTAAGGAGTTTGCAATCACTTTAACATGGGGTTATACACTCTGCTCCTTGTTTCACATTTTTCACAAACATACACAATGAGTCAATGCAACCTCTCTTATGGATGGATAAGGAGATAATGCTTTTCTTGTGTTCATCCTTTCATTAGATCCCTTAACGGAGACAATGCTTTTCTTAAGCACTGATCTTTCTTTCTTTGATCCCTTTGGATAAATTGCTTTCCTTAGGCTTGATCATTCACTTTGATCCATTAACAAAGATAATGCTTTCCTTAAGGATTGGTCTTCCTTTCTTTGATCCCTTTGGAGACAATTCTTTCCTTAGGCCTAACTGCCCATTTTGGATCCCTTAATGGATACAATGCTTTCCTTGAGGATTGATCCTCTTTGATGAGATGACTAGAATAACACAACTTGCTAGACTATCAAAGCCATATTTTGAAGCACTTTCTCTTTTCATGATCCATAGGAAGGCAATACTTTACTAGGCTAGTGGTATCTCTCTCTCTCTCTCTCTCTCTCTCTCTCTCTCTCTCTCTCTCTCTCTCTCT
>MU218082.1:0-11417 GCA_018584345.1 Thuja plicata | reverse complement strand
AAACATAATCTGAATGTGTGTTAATAGTTTAAATTCATGTTGTTGACTGGACATGTCATTGTGAATGTGATGTGTATTTTCTTGGTGTCACTTGACACTTGTATTGTCCATGTGGATGGTGACATGTATAATTAGGGCTCAGGAAAGAATCACCAAACCTTATAGGATGTTATATTAATCCCACTTGCATATAAATGTCTTATAGGGATCACATCAAGTTGAAACTCGGATTTGAATTTTAGGGGTACTTTGGAGGGGTCAAAAGTGACCCTAGAGTGTATTTTTGGCCAAAATTAGTTAACTCTAGGGGGGTACCTTGGGTTGGGGGATATTTTTTACCTATGGGAGAGCCTAGATCACCATTATGGCCCTCCAAAATGCCTACTTTTCAAAAGTGGCGAAAATGGAGATGACCTCATGCATCTAACTTGTCCCACACTCCTTACTAAACTCTCAATTAAAAGGGGAGACAAGAGATAAGAAAAAAGGACTAGAGGGCATGTCTCATTAATTTCTAGGTCTTGAGTACACTTCTGGGGGTCTTTTTAGAGGGTTTGGAGAGACTTAGTGGGTGTTGACCCACTCCCTAATTTTAGAGACAATTAGGGTTGCAGGAAGAAAAAGAAAGGGATAAGGGATTCTTCTCAACCACATTCTTTCCAGTTTTCTTGGACCAAGGTTGGTGGATTCTTGTCATGGAGAAATACTCTTGCATTTTAGCTTTGTATGTTATTATTTTTATGAGTATGGAAATCTTGTATGGTGTTCATATATGTAAATTTTGTATGGAGTTCATATATGAAAATCTTGTATAGTGTTATTGTATGTAGATCTTGTTATTGTGCGTTGGGTTGGGGATGTATTTAGATTTTTGTATCATTTCTTATTCCTTTGGATTGAGAGTTTTGTTCATGGGTGTTTAAGGTATTACTCACCCTTGGGAAGGGAAGAAGTGGCCTTGGGTGAAGGGGTTAGTTGGGCTCTCCATTGTAGTGAGAGTCTCTTCTCATGGAGAGAAGAGGGAGAAAATGTAAGGTGTATGGGACCTTGCATGCCATTGTATTTTATCTTAATTTTGGGGGAGATAAGGGAAGATTGGATGGAAGATGTATGTGGTCTTTTCTTGAAGAGAAAATGACCAAATGTATATATGGAAGGAGTTTTGATGTAGCCTTAGAAAGGCATGGAAAAACTCTTGTTGAAAATTTTGAATTGGCAATGGCATTCTCCTCCTTGGAAAAGCCCACCTTCACCCTACTTAAACAGGTTTGGAAAACTCATTTGTGAAGCCTTAGTTGGGAGTTAATTGTTGTGTTGTGCCTAAATGATGGTTGTGAGAATTTGGATGTATTACTTGTTTAGCCTTGGTTCTCCAAGCTCGGGGGTTGTCTCCTTGAGACCTTGGTTGGGAGGTGAGCTTCCTATGGTTCTCCTCATGTAATTGCAGGTTTTAAAGTCAAGATGATTGTGGAAAAAGCTTGGGAGAAATCTCCATTTTAGTGTAGTTGTGTGAGAGAAACTTTAATGTTGCATGGTTACATCATGTATTGAGATTTATTCCTTGTTAAGTGTTGTAATTCTCCTTATTGAAAACTTGTCAAGTAAGACGTGAAAAGCTCTTATTCTTTATGTAATATTTTTCATAGTATGAGAAATCTTGTAGATTTAGGAATCTTGTAATCTCTATAATGCAATTTCTTTTAAGTTTCAAGTTAATAAAATGCTTCATTATTCTTTTGGAAATCTGAATTTTATTGCATTAGGATCAATACTCTACTTTAAAATTTATATTGCAACCTCAATCCTTGAAAAGAAGAGATAAACTTGATAACAATAGGAGAACAAACAAGTTAGTATATTAATGTAAAAATTAACTAATACCTATATCCAATTTATAATTCACATAGTGTTTTGCACTAACAAAATAAATAAATCAAATGCAAACACTTAACTACCCCCCAAAAAAAAATTCAATAATATCAATGTGATAGAAGCAAAAAAAAAACAAATCATACCAAAGACATTTTCCAGATTTTAGAGAAAAATTGCTCTCTGGAAAATGTATGGGGAGGGAATTAATTCCCCCTTTACACAGAGAATATTCTCTTAAAATTGCTCTCACTTAACCCCCCCTAAATACCCCTTTAATTACCCTTTAATGCTAATACATAGTTTTGAATTAATTGAGGGAGGCATGTTGTTGCACCCATTCCCATGGGCCCCACACATTTATGTGGTAAATGTTGATCGGAAATTTAAAAAAAAAGAATTAAAAAAAAAAGGGTTCCTACAAACTACTTGGGTTCTGCACCACCCACCCCAAGTCATCGCCACCTCCTCCTTGCCTGCCTTGCTGATATGGTATTAAATGCATTCCCCAAGTCAAGACTCTTTCCCCTTTCCATGCATACTTAGTTGCTATCATGGGGATCTACATATCCCTTGGGTTTTACACCACTCCATTCCCTTACCATTCGAAATCCCCTAGTTGACTTTACCTTAAGAAAAATTTTATGCATTGAAAAGGGAAACCATGGTGTGGTCCCCACCTTCCCTTAAACTATGTGCTGCCCTTTCCAAAGGCTTCCCTCCTTAATTTTCGTAGGCCTAGGGTAGCTTGGGATTCCCAAGACCCCACCCACTTGGCAAATATGCCTTGGGGATAAGGGTGATGGGTGAGGTAACAACTTGGTAGGTAGATGGGGTAGGATTTGTAGGGTTGTTAGGTTAGTTAGATTAGGATTAGTATTAATAGATTCTTTTTAGCATGTTAAGATGTATTTAGTATTTATTTAGTATGTATCAACCTTTTTAAATAATAGTTTATTTTTATCCTATGATTAACTATTTAAAATGGATCACTAATGTTAGTAATTTAGGTTAGTGTAAGATAGTTTAAGTTAGTTAAAAAGGTTTATCACATTGTTGTTTAGTTTTAAATTATATAGTTCTTTTTATAGATGAATTTGTTAATTAATGATGCAGTTAATTACTAGATTTATAGTTTTAGTTTTTTTGTAAAATGTATAGATAAGGAGTATATGTTAATGAGTTATACTTCTATTAATTGCCCTAATTAGAATAATAGTTTAGCCTATTTGAGAAATGGATTTATTCGAATGATTTAAATGTATAGTCAGTTGTTAATTTAATTTTATTATGTTAATTGGATTATATCGCTCATGGGTTCAACATGGTTAGAAGCAAATTTGATTTTCTTCTAGAGGTTAATTTTAATTGTTATTAAAGGTTAATTTAATTTTTGTTAGGGGATTAATGGATTAGAATTGATGTTAGTAAGTTAGAAAATTTGAATGGATTATGATTATTAGATGTAAATTAATAGTTTATTTGGTATGGTGAATTTGTAATTTTAATTATGTCAAATGGTAAATGTTTCATGTACGTTTGTTAAAAGGGAGTAGAATTTAATTAGTCCTTATATTAGTGGATATTTTAATATATATGTTTAAGTGGGTCCAAGGGTAGTTAAGAAAGCTTATACCTATTAATTCTTGAGATTAATTTAGTTCTTTTTTATTATCTAACTAATGTGTGTGTGAAATAGTTATATCGGGGTCGTTTGTAGATGTTAGTAGTTAAGTCGAAAGAGAATTAGTATTAGATTTAAATAGATTAAGTTGTGATCAAGGTTAGGAATTAAAGTAACACTAGGTCAACCTAATTCAACATATGATCTTATCAATTAAATTACCATCACGATACTACACGTGGTTAAACATAAAACCATAGTTAATTCAACATGACCCAAGAGTTCATGTAACCCATATAACAAGTTGATGCTCCAACTTTGCATCCATATGTGACGTAACCCTAATTCAATCTATGAATATACCTTGAAACTCAAAGTTTAACTTCACCATGTTATCACCTTTCCTCAACACATCCACTATTAATTGTATGTACTTGTGTTTTAAAAAAAATTGTGTGTGTTTTACCCTAGTTTTGGGCATGACACAATGGAACAAATGTTATGCTTTCAACAATGCATAAAAGTCAAATATTCACTAAGTGGCAGACAACACTGACGGAGTGCACACCATCGTGTTGATGGGGTTTTGCTGACCGGGTCCGCCAACAGTCATAAGTTGTCACCGGGTACCGGAGGTATCGGCCAACTCCGCCTTCAAAGGTTATCTGGGGAAGTTAGATTCCCTGGGCCTTCAAGCACCTGGGTGTCGGGTCATGACAGTGCGGGGCTTGGTTGGGAGAAGTGACTATTTTCAAGGGAGATAGCTGGTTTCTTCAACTCGTTCTCTCCATAGATTCAATGAGGTGAGGTTTCTCCTAGCATTCTACACTCAGCAAATAAAATGAAAAAAGATCCTGTAGGGTTAGAAACACTTCATCTAACTACAGTTATGTTTAAACATTCAAGACATTGATAATACTCTGATATACTACACTAAATACTGAAGAAATACACAACTATCAGCTAGTATTTTATCAGTAGCGAGGGAAAAGAGGTCGTTAATCTATTTGACATATCAGAGCAGAAGACATAAAGAACATGAAACATAAAATATCATTAACTCAGAAGCATGAATGCCAACAACATCATTGCAAAGAATTCTCCCTTCTTCATTAATGTCTCTTCCAGCAAGCACTGGTGCATGATACAATGGTGGCTCCAGGGGAGCGTCTAACTATTGAAAAATGGAACAATGGAGCATTGAGCTCTCCAACTGAAATGAGAAATCACCTTTCTATAACTATGGACAATAAAATCATCAATTTTGTCAACCCTTGGAAATGGGCCAGTCTGGCTTATTTATACACATTCTCTTCTAACCCTAACCCTATTTAACATCATGCTTTAATAAAATACATTATTTGGGGGCTGGTACTACCTGTGCCACCCTACAAAAGACCTTGAGATGGAATAGGCCTGACACGCCAGAAGAATGAGACAATAATATACAGTAGAAGAATCGGCCTCGAGAAGAGAGCCGAGAAGAGGAAGGAAGAAAGTTGGTCCCCCGGGGATCGAGGCTACATGCCTCATAAATGGGAAATGCGGTGCCCTATCTCTAATGCACTAGGTGTACTTCTAAATGACGCCTTGAGAAGACCACCCTATGAGAAAACCAACTATTGAGTTGATGCCCCCTTGATGTAGCCAACTACCTTCTGATAGCCTTTATTAATTGCTCCTGAAAGTGACCGGTCAGCCTCAGGGACCGAGACACGAATCACTTGAAAGAATACAAAATTTGGGATCCGAGACTCCAGGATCCGGGAACTTACATTTCCAAAAGAATAAAGAACACCCAATGTTTGAGTTTTCTCCAGCCTCCGGAGAAAGATCAAGGTTGCTTATTATCATTGAAAGCCTAGAGGAGGTGGGAGATGCCATCTTCATCAATATCCCTTAGGCTGGCCCTTCAGTACTTAGCCACCTCAATTTGTTCCCCTAGATCCAGAACATTCTCCTTAAATTCATCGGCCATTTTTGCCGCGTCGTGACCACTAAGCACCATACAAGTTAATTTCATCATTTGAGCACCATCTATCCCCTCCGGGGATTGATATCGGGACTTCATCATTTCATCAAAACTCCCCAAAACTGAATCTTCCAGCGTGCATGTATCTGTACTGAGGGGGTCAGCCCCAAAAATCTTTGCTACAAAAGACTTGTATAAATTGAAAGAATATTTTACTACATTGACTTTATCCTATAGAGTCCCTACCAGTTTCTTGGTTACCTCCAATGTGAGGTCAAGTCTAGAGTGTTGGGTCCTCACAAAATCAAATGATTCATCCCCCAAAATTCCAGATTCAGAAACCATTTCCTCTCCCAGGCCGAGGAGTTCTTCAAGCTCTACCTTTCATGCTTGATAATTTTTTATATCACCCTCCCACAAGTCAATGAGAGTCTCTACCTAGTGTAGAACATGTCGGGTCGTATATAAGTCTGGGAGGGTGGATACCAAGAAATGTCAGGTGTTTCCTATTTGCAAGGTGACCCACTCATCAACTGCATGGGCCTTCTTCTTCATTGTTCGCAGGGAGTCTATGTCGCTCTGCGGTAGATCTTCAGATGTGGAAGCCTCTAGAGGAGCGGCGTTGATAGGTTGAGCTAGCTCGGTAAGTAACCCCATAAGGGTTGCATTTTTTGCCTTTTCTATTTTGAGCCTTTGGGCCTCCTTTTCATAACGGGCCTCCATCGTCCTAGCTGCCTCCTTTAGCAAATCCACCTTACCTTATTTTCCCCTTTTTCCCAGCGATACCTCTGCAATACTATAATCTTCAGGTTTTGTGGTTGCTTTATCTGTGCCTGGGGGAGGTGTTGCCACAATGGCAAATGTTTCTCCGCCCGGCCCAGTTCGAAGAGTATGAACTGTCCAAGCTTTCTTGGCCTTCAGTGGGGCCTAGAACTGAGCCATCATTTCGGCCAGGGAGAGAGGTTTTCTGGGAGGGGACAAAGCTTTTCTTTTCCTACTCTGTACTAACCACTGAGGTGGCAGGGGTGGCCTATCTGCTAGAGTTTTTTCTCTTGGTTCTTCCCTAGTGTCCTGCGGCTACTGCTCCTCAGCGGTGTGGGCCTCATCCTTCCCTTTCCCTATGTCTTCTTCTTTACTAGTAATATCCTCCTCAGAAACATCCATCTCCTCAGCCTTGTCCTCTGTATCTATTGCTTTGTCTAGACTTTTGTTGGCTTCTTCAGGGATCTCCTCTTTGTGTTTCTCTTCTTGTTGCTCGGCCTCTACCGCCGGGGTTTCTTCTTCTGTCGACACATCCTTTGGCAGTAGGGGAGGTACTAGGCTGAGATTTAAATTTTGGGCTACGGTAATTACTTGCCCAAAGGTCTCTCCCGGGAGTGGCGCTCGAAACGTGGCGGCTGGGGTTACGGTTATTCCCGAAGGTCCGGTTCCCCCAGTAGATGTTGTTGGTTCATCTTGCCTTTGCTGGTCCACCCCCAGACTCTGCATCTCTGGAGCCTCGGAGGCAATCTCTGGCTCTGGTTCCTTTTCCTCTATTTGTTCCTCCTACTCCTGTGCAGGCTCTTGTTCTGCAGCCTCCTGTTCTGCAACTGGGACTTCCACCCCTGCTTGTTTGGTGTCCCCCTGCAGGTTTCTAAACTCGTTGATTGTGAAGACATCATCAAATTCCTCCTACAAGGGGGGACTGGCTGGGACTTTGGTAGGCTCTGTTTCCTTTTTCAGCTCTGGGGACTTGGAAGAAAGGATTTCTACTTGTGGGGTCTGGGATGTACCCAACCCCAGCTCTGCCTTAGGCTTTTGGTTAAGCCTCTTCTTTCTTTGGGTAACCAAGGGTGGCCCCACATCCCTTATTGCTGCTATTTCTGTTGGATCCACCCCCGTTTCCTTCACCATTAAGGCTTCCAGCGACGGGGAGGAAGGGGGACATATTGGCCTGACCATGAGTACTAGAGTGGCCAGCTGTGTGATTAATTTCTCCCTCATTTGTTGGGAGGCTGCCACCGACTGCTTTATTTATTCCTTTATGGGGACTTCTTGCATAGGAGGGGTTGTGTCTATTCTTTTTCCTTTATCCACTCTCTGTGAAGAAGTCTCAGCCCCTGGAGTTAATTTTGGTGTTGGTTGGGCTAATCGACGGGTACTTCCGGGGCACACCTTCTTGAAGTAGGCATGACTTTTCTCGACAACCTTTCGGGTGAAGTCCTCAATTGTAGGCCCTTCCTGGGCATCCCAATTTACCGGTGGGAGGGTCATTGTATCAATCCCCTTTGCCTTGTACTAGGGATTGATAGTGGGGCCAGCGTCTGAGAAGTCCTCTGGAAACCTCTGGAGCTTCAACCTTTCCATCATGCCTGTCCTCATCCTGACTAGTGCCAGCTTTGCACTTCCACGTTGTCTTGGTAATCTTTCCAAAAATCCTCCATATGGTAATGATGGGGCCCTGAAGCCCGGGGAAGTGCCGCTGTAATCTTGCCATGTGGATCAAAAAAATTTTGTGCCAAGTAGAATTCTTCCAAGTTGTAGCTTTTTAGCTCGTTATCTGCCTCTTTTGCGGTGGCCAAGCTGCATGAGTAGTTCCCACAGATGATTGGAAATAGAATATTGGATATCTTCTTCAAGAAAAAGAGTGCATGCAACTCCATCATCTGCCTACAGTATTCCAAGAGCACGATCTTGTCCCCACAGTGTTTGGTCAACAAGTAGGGTTTCCCAGAGAAGCCGGTGATCCTTATGTAAGTGTGCTATTAGAATTGGATGTAGTAATGTCCATAACTTTGGACAAAATTCATCACCTCTGTGGATAGGTGATATCCTGTGTCCTGGGTGGGTGTGAGCAGGTGATAGTAAACGAACGCATCATTTACCCGACAAAAACTGGGGAAACTGGCCTCCCATTGAACCTACGGAAAATGGTCCCACGGTGCCTTTTGTCTCGGGCCCATCCCAAGCACGCCATCTGTAAGTAGGCCATAGGCATGGGGCCTCTGTTGTGCCAGGACCCAGAAAATATAGGAAGTCATGTAAAATTTATTCTTCCTAGCCAGTTGAAGGAACTAGGAGTCGACGTGGTTTGAAATTATAGCGGCCCAGTTGAAGTATCCTCCCTTGGTGGAGATGTAGAGGAGGAAGTAATACATCCATTTAGCGAATTCTTGGGCAGAGGGATACCCAAAGACCTGAGCCAACACTATCATTCCCATCTGAATGCTCTCTTTGAACTCAGACCTGGAAATTTCTATCTTCATCCTCTTAGGGTCCCTCTTTGGAACCTTGAGCCAATGATCATTCATGTATATCCGGGCGGCATCCTCCAACTGTGTGAATTGGGCCAAGACATCTGACCTTGTAACCACAGAAGACTTGTCAAATTGAGGGATTCCCAGACCTGCCTGGAATGTGTCAGGGTTGAGGGATACCAGAGGAGTAGGGTACCCGGTTGGTTCTGCGGCTGCAAGCATAACAGCCCAAATAAAAGAGTTGTAATTGGTGGCCAGCGTTAGGATAAGCCCCAAAGATTATACAAAGCATGGGAAACAAGATACCTTAAGGATTCCGGAGTCCCCGACATTGATGGCTAGTTGATCTCCAGCCTGTCATTGGATGTACATCATTTTTACTAAGGCCTACATTTCTGGCCATGTCCCGACGCTGGTGTCGGTAACAAGTTTAACTTTGGACTCGATCTTTGAGCCCATGATAACATTGTCTCATACAAACTTCATAGTTAGGGGCAATTTCTCCAGGGCCCTTTCTATTTTGGTTTTAACCGCCGCCCTAGTAGCCATCGCGGAAGGTAGCTCTGGACTTCCGGGTGGAGAGGATGCAGAGGCTTCAAACATGTTTGGGAAGTGTACTCCAAAAATCTATAAGGAAAAGTGACCGTCAGAATGTATTAATAAATACATACTCTGGGGTGCGGAGATCTTATCACCGTGATACCTACTTTTCTTGAAAAGTCAGTTTCATTCAGAGAAAACTCGAAAAGCACACACATTACATGGACTTAAGATTTGACTGAACATCCAGGTCTGGAAATTTTATCACACTTGGTAAAGACACGGGAGGGATGATGGTAGGGGACTCAGAGCCCGGAGAAGTAACCATTGGTGAGGATGTGTGAAAAGGCCAACCATCAAGCCCACGTGGGCGCCACGTGCATAGGTATTAAATAAGAGTTATGGCGATGGCGGCAGAGCCAACTGTCTGAATGCACAAAAAGTGAAGGCCACTTGGATGGAATTAATTTCTCACATGGGACATAAATGAGGGCCTGGCTGGTTTTATGGAGGAGAGATAAAAATGCCTATTTGAAACCGGCTGAGAGCCAAGTTTCAAACAGGTGGTTTTCTGCCCTAAAATGAACTTACAGGCGAAAAACCAGTGACACAGGCAACTCAACTGCCTTGCTAAGCTATCCAAAAGGATATACACAAGATATACATGAAGAGCTAAGGGATATATACATGGGGAATGGGAGGATATACAAGTATACACAAACTTACACATATACACCGTGGAATGACATCCGCAGGAAACCAGGCAAGGCACAAGGTATATACAGCTTTCTACACTATCTACAAGCCAACCACACACTAATAAATTTGGCATCAATTTGCGACAGCTATGTGTCGCAATTGAGACAACCATGTGTTGCAATTGTGACAGTAATAGACGTCGCTATTTTTTAGTCACAAAATATGATGTTTTTCCTTTTCCATCGCAATTATGACTTCCATCTGTCACTATGCAGCCCCTTCATTGTGACATCAACCCTGTTGCAATTTGTTAGCGATGCAGACCCCAATTGCAATGCATACCTGATATTGTGACGGCATTTGGGGCGTCGCCAATACAGCAAAACCGTCATAATTCTAAGTGTAGACATCGCAATTATGACGAATACCCAAGCAACTGAGACGACATTTGGGCATTGCCAATACAGTGACTCCGTCATAATTCTTGAGGTAAACGTCGCAATTGTGACAGATTCAAGATAAAATTAAAAAAAAAAAGGTTGTGCAACAATGATGTTGACACAAATGCTAGCTTGATGTATCTTATGTTTTTTAACAGTTATAAAGGACTTGCAATGAACTAATGAAATGCAATGTTTGGTGTGGTCAACTTCTAAAAGAATAATATAATATCTATATTTTTTTACCTGCTCTATTCTATAAATGGGAGCCAGGTGAGTGTCAAAGAACTTCTTCTCTTCTGCTGCCTTACTTCCAGGGCCAACCCAAAGCTACAAAACCAAGTATAATGTATAACTTAAATGATTTAATTATGTTCAAATCATTTTCCATATTAGCACGCATTCTAATAAGGGGAAAGGGTTTCCCTTCTATTACTTATTCCAAAGAAAAATGTCACCATTCCTTCTTTCAAACAAATATATTGCTGCAGGATCAATAGGCCATAAAAGAAACATCATGTTAGCTTGAGTTTTTCCAGGAAATTAGGCAGTGTGCTATCTAGATTTACTGACTGAACTAAGGGGTGGACAAGAAATGTGAAACAAAGAAAGTTGAACTAAATGGCATAACAAATAACCAGGCATTACCAAATAGACTTGTACTAGTTTATGTAAGAGCAAAGGAAGGGCTCACATTTACATAGTCAAATAGAATTATAATTTCCAATCTTGCACCCATATTATGTGTCTCACCATTACTCGACCAACCTACCGAATCACAGTAAAAATAGCAATAAGGGGATTTGATTTTTGAAATAAACCTTTTCAGGCCTTGTCTCAACTTTCAAATGAATCAACCCAATGCATAATAGAAGAACAATTCCAACAGACACCAGCAAAACAAGGCTCAGGTGTCGAGCAACCATAATTCCATGACTCCTGCATAGAGAGTCAGCATTAAATGCATGATTTATACAACACTAAGTGAAAGCGATACAAAAGTATGATTGATAAATTATGAGTAGAACCTGTAGAAT
>MU218080.1:3005-40072 GCA_018584345.1 Thuja plicata | reverse complement strand
AGAGAAATACTCAGTTGGGAGGATTTTTATCGAGCAAAAAGGCATTGTGTTTTTTGTACTTTTGAATGTAATTGGATAAAGAGGCAATTGAAGCCTAACCCGAGAAAGAAGAGTGTGCAAGAGGCTTCAGGTGCAAGAGAAGGTTGTGACAAATATTTTATTGTAGGAATAAAGCTTGGGTGATGCACATAAGCCATAATTGCTTGGAATCATTAATAAAGCAATTCCTCACTAAGAAGATGACCCAGAGATGTAGCTCAAATTAAGATAACTTTGTTAGCAGACTTGTGATCTATATTCTTCTCTTTTGTCTTATAATTTATTTTTCTCTAGTATTTGATTCTTTGAGTTTTTCTAGTTACAACATTTAAGTAATTAGTTCTTGTCTAATTGATCTGGATAAAGAATGACGTGAATTCCATTTCCTATTATTTCAATAGTTTAAATACATAACCACACAATTCTATTGGATCGAGAAATTTTTGTCATTAGGAGCTAAGCTCAATTAGTTTGTAAACTTCTAATTTCAAATCAACCTTATTGATCAATCTAAAACTAACCTAAATGTAATCTTTCCATTATATTTAATCCTGCTAAGACTATTAGAGAACCTAGTGGTCCTCTTCACATAGTTGTGAAGATTAGTGGTCTTCATTCTCGTGCAGTCCTCATAGATCCTACTTACATGGAGAATGTTATAATTGAAGAATATCTTTATAATAGACAAATCAAGTAAGTTTTATATGATAAATCTACTGTGATGATTAAAACTTTCAATAGTTTCACTTATCCTACCCGTGCCTCCCTTACTCTTCCCATAGAAGTTTGTAAGAAAACCTAAGATGTCACCTTAATTATCATCCCAACTTCCCATCAATTTCAAGTTATAGTTGGCCTAAGTTGGTTCAGTTCCATGAAAACTATAGTCTCTCATATTCATAAGTTTTTGAAATTTATCCATGATGGAGAAATAATCACAATTAACTATAGTCTCTATCATCCTTTAGCTAATTGAGATAATTTTGACCTTGATTTATTTTACCATTCCATGCCTCAACCAGTAAAATCTCATAAAGACAAATGTTTCCTATCCTTTTAAAAATTCAAGATTAAGAAGATTTGTGAACATAGAAATTCCTCTCCTATAATTCCATCTCCTCACCCTAGACATCTTCCTACACCTTCCACACCTATTTATGATTTGGTTCCACCTCCTACATCCTATAAAAATTTCATAGTTGCTATATCTCAACCTTGTGTGGCGCCTTTTGTTCTTCCTCCTAAAAAAGATAAGGACCCAATGTTGATTGATCCTCAACTAGCTCAAATTTGAAACAAAACCAAACATAACTATTATTCTCGTGACCATCGCTATAAATGTTGTGATCAAGCCCATCTACATGCTTATGAAAATCACTCCTCCCCCAAGACACCTATTGATACTTTGATTCCCTTTGACAAACCTATGCATAGTTTAAGGGAGGAAGTTAATCATAAAAAGATGAAACTAAACAAATATGATAATTCTATTCATATTAGAGATCCTATTTTGATTAGTCTGCATGAATAAGATACTCTTGATGTTGATTTAGATGTTCCTAATGAAAATTATGTTCATGCCAGTGATTCTAATGATTTGTATGGGCTTATTGATATTAATCTCGATTTACTAGCTAAATTTGAAAAATAATTCTCTCTTAATCCTAGTAACAAACAAAATGCCTCATTCATAGAGGATGGTGCTTTTTTGGAACTGGATATTGTTCCATCTATTATTCTTTAATTTTCTCCTCTTGCATTTTCCCACCTTCACAAAATGATATAGACTGAGATGGGGGAAAACTATATGCTTCATTATCTCCTCTTGAATGGTGGATTCCTTTGTGTTTGCCTATTGTAATGTGCCCTCTTGTGATGTGTTGTTTTTTGTATGTTTTGTTTAGATTTCTTTAAATGACCCTTGCTGCTTCATTGGTGAGGTTATAAAGGAATCAACATGTTGCAATATTCTTCTATTTGTACCTCATTTCTTCTATCTATCATATACATGTTATGTCATTGTTTGTAAATGTGTCTTTGTGTTGTCTAATTAGGGATGATGCAAAATGGTAGCTACCTTTTTTTGGGTGCTTGTAATGCTAGCCCAAAAAGAGTCTTCTTTGTATCTCTTATGTGACCTTTTTACATTATGCTTGTAGTTCTACTACCTTAGGGGGATGATGACAGTTCATTTTGATATAATTCTTATATACATGAGTTATCATATGATCATATTAACCCAAGAATTAGTAGATTCCTTTTGTGATCTCTTTTGTCATATCTTCATTTTCCTTTGTTTGTCTTTTTTTTGGGGAATATCAACGTGGAAATGTCTCTTGTGCCTGCATGTATGATCTGTTAAATTCTCTTCTCCCATTAAGGAATTTACAATTGCTTTAAAAAGGAGGGATAAACTTTAGTCCTAGTTTCAAATTTTGCGTGAGTGCACACGCACAGACACATGCGCGCGCGCACGCACACGCGCACACACACACACACACACACACACACACACACACACACACACACACACACACATAGATTCCATGAAATGTCTTATGTGCATGAGTAAGGAGAGAATGCTTTCCTTTTGTTCATCCTTTCATTCCATTTGCATTAAATTTAGTGGATCCTAAGACTTAACCTTATCTCTTTCATTTGGTCCTTGAATGACTTCTTTTCTGGATCCCTTAATGAAGACAAGATTTCCATAAGGACTGATCCCTTTTTTATGGATTTACTAGCATCTCATAGCTTGCTAGACTTACAATTCTATCTTTTGCAACAACATTTTCCCTTTGCATGATCCATAGTAAGGAAACACCTTACTACTCTAGTTGGTTATCTCTCTCTCTCTCTCTCTCTCTCTCTCTCTCACACACACACACACACACACACACACACACACACACACACACACACACACACATCTTAGTTTTGGATTTGATGAGGCCTAAGTCACTTGGGGGCTTGGTGTTTCCTTATCTCCTTTAACATAATAAATTTTTTCCAATGCATTGATCTACTTTACCATGAGCATGATTTTGTCCCATAATCCTGCTAAAGTGAGAGTTACATGTATTATCCTAAAAAATTGACACACATAATTAGATGATCAATTAAGCCCCATTTTATCAAATTTGAGATTTTATGTCCATTATGTTGGATCCAACTACCTATTTCCCCCTAATATATCATCTACCATATCTTCTCGGCTTCCCATTCAAATCTTGGTGCTTTCTCCTAGCAACAAACACCTAGTGCATTTTGATCCCTGAGAATAAGGCTCAAATTTGAAATGGATCACCATTTTCATGTTTCAATGGGAAATTAGATCTTGAGGTCGGCCTAGATAAATTTTGAATCAAAGAAAGTGTTGCTCAATAATAGAAACATTGAAGATATAGGAGTGGCATTCATAGATCCATGCATTTGTAAAATCATCCTTAATGTCTTTCTACATTCTAAGGTTAACAAGGAAACATACAAGTATCTCCGTGAATATCTACAATCTCAATATCCATTCATGAAGGTATTGGCTAGGTATATATAATATATACTTTCCTTTACATAATATTATTAAATTTTTAAAGTTGATTCCTATATAGGGGTTTAACGAAGGAAAAACAATTCCACAAACTTTTCTTTATTTTCATGAGTGCAGGTACATGTGGTGTAAGTATCAAAACTTTTCCAAAAAGACCAGGATTTGCAGGATTATCAGTCAAATTTATAGGTAGATTTCCAAGGAATAAAATGCCTCAAACTTCTGGTTCTCGGGAACAATATGCCCAGGACATTTTTTTCTTGTCAGAAAATCTTTAGATCCAGTCTATAGTTTATTATAGTTCTCAAGTTTTCATTTATGATTACTGCAAGTTCCTGTCTATTTTTGATAGTTTGTATTTTCTCAAAACTACTTCATTTAGCTTTTTAATCCATCTATCTTGTATCATTAGATTAGTTTCTCAAATCCATTTTATTCTTAATCATAACATCAAAGGTGTTGGTTCCCAAAACCACAGATTGGAAACCCAAGAGCTTTGCCAATTCCCTAGTAGGATTACTCAATTAGATTTGGCCAACTAATGAGAAAAGTACCTTGATACAATTATCTTGTAATTTAGGCTTTGCTAAACCTAGGTGTGTATAACTTTGCCTAAAACCCTAACCAATGGGTCAACTACATTTCTATAGCAAATTTAAACCTAATGATTTTTCAAGGGGGAAATTGATCCTTGAAATTAATCAAAATGAATTGTATGTATGTTGTAAATTGAACATTTTTTTAAGAAAATGTTATTATTAATTATGAATATGACTTATGAAAAAAATGAACTTCGTAATTTAATGAATAATTCCTAAATTATGAAACAATCTTTAGACCAGTCCTGATCCAATATTGGGCACATAGAGTCATTCCTTGTTAGATCTTTATCTACAACTCTTGATAGACAACATACACCATCCATTACCACACATATATATGAAAAATATCTTCTACAGTACAAATCTTAGTCCAATTGAATTTAATTTCTTAAAAAAAACCAATTAGACAAAGTCACATGGACAACACTTCGCATGTAATCTTTGATGATCCAAGAAGTATACTGCAACACTAATGCTTTCAATAAATATATTGAAAGATGGCAATTGATTCTAAGTCAATAACCCTAGAGGACTAACCTGATCAAGTTTAATGAACAATTCTTCAATTTAGACAAAAAAGAGAGTCTCTATATTAATTTCAAAAAATAGGTACAATTTATTTGTGCTTCAGTTGCATTTCCCTATATAATCATTTTATAATGGTTTCATTTATATTTATATATATATCATCTACCTACCCTATCCTATATATTGTTGTATCTATAGCAAATGGTCTTGGTATCCTTCTTATACAAAATACATGGATGCATACAAGCTTCAAACCATCGCGATGCTTCCTAATTATCAACTAAAATTTTATTGTTATGTACATTTTGTAAAAGAATGCATTGCAACAAGAAAATGGTATCATCGAATGTGGACTAAGCACAACATATCCAATAGTTCATTTTCTATGCAAAATCAAACCCATCCATCGTCATTAATTTGTATGGCTATCATCATGTCAACTAATTCTTCCTTGTCCCATTCGACCTCTAACTCAAACAGGTCACTCTAGTACTAGGCGTAACTAGTACAAAGTCTCCAAGCTACATCCATCAAACTATTTAACATGTCCTATTGGTCCTCCTCTGAGCCTATCAAGTTAGGCTGCAATACTGGTTGAAAGCCTGGGTCCTCATTCAAATGATCAACAATAGTTGGCAAACCCATCCTTATGACAAATTCTTATGTCTTAATTACACAATATAGCTTTTGGGATAATTTTGACCCTTTTTATAGAAATATTGTGTGTTACCACTTATTAACTCTGGTTTTAGCCACCTTTAGAAACCTAATAGAAAGCTTTACTTTTGGTCATTTCCAATTTAATGACGCTTGTGACTGAAGGAAATCAGACACTTAACAACTTGGTTTTAAACCTCATGCTTTCCCTCAGAAATATAATTATTTTCTAATTGTCTTTTCACATAAGGAATTAATGTGACCCTTAATCTACCTTGTGCCAATTTATCTTTCAAGCATTAATTTCAAATCTTATGACAGATCTTCTCAGTACTTGAGATGCACATTCTAAGTCATCAAATTGGACACCTCTTAATTAATGTATGTCCTATTAATCTTTCACACCTTTCTCCAGTTTGCCATTTTCCCTTTAGTTCATCACAAAATAGTGAAATTTCATTACTTCTCGATTGTCATTAATGTGGGCCGCAAAATAGCAAAAAATCACTATCTCGCACATCCTTAAACTTATCCGAGCGCAATGGAGGTTTTTTTTGTTTTGCAGTCAATGTTTTGAGGACTCGTGAAACAACAAAAAATGTACCTATACTCATTTTAAAAGGATAATTCTCCAAATATGATATTTCTCTTTTATCAAACGTAGAAATTCAACAATTTTCCAAGCTTCAAAAATAAATTTTTCAAGTGAACCAACAATGGCTCTTTTTTGGGACGTATGCTCCTTGTGAGTATAGCTCAAGAATTCAGTTATGTATGGTAGAAGAAAACTAGGTTTGTTATCCATTAGGCTCTGGGATTCACTGCACATTTATTTCAAGAATCAAATCATACTTTAAATGGTGGCCCCGAGATACCAAAAATATAAAACCAATACTTGCCCTTATCAAAAATCATGTTTTCATCATATTGTATTGGTATAAATTTTGCTTGGGAAGAAATGTCGATATTCCTTACCAACCTACAATGATCAATATTATCATCACTAGTATGTTTCTTTAGTTCCGGGATATGTTGAGAATCATGATCTAATTCATAACATTCTGCTCTTCCACAAATTATATTGTACCCTGCCTTTCCATCAACATTCATGAAAACACATATCTCAGGCTTTAATACAAGTTTTGACTTACTTATGACATCATTCATATTCTCAAAAGATCATTACTCAGCTACAAGTTCATTTGTGGTAGAATACTATTGGGTTTGTGATCATTTTCCTTGTTCTAAAAATCAAGCAACCTTACTCCTAAATATGTGACATAAAAAGTGTTCAACTTATTGTAACCTTTTATTTGATCCTTCTTTACTAGAAATGTGTCCACCCTATTTTTATATTGAAGGTATGACCTATGAGTAAAGGAAGGTGATTAGTACCATTACTTGAGTGAGTTCCTTGTAACTTGCATGCTTCTTTGGGAGGAATTCTAGTGTTATCATCAATAGTTATTTGATTTGAAATATCATATATGATTTTAATTTTATCAACACATGATACATATAAATTCATTCATCTTTATATAAATAATCTCGTCACATGAAATGACCTTCTCTTCCTCATATAATGGATTTGAGAAGGCAAATAAATCACCTTTGGTTGCATTGTCATAATCCTTATAACTATTTTCCATTGTCTTATCATATAAGGGATTTGAAAAATATTTGGAGTTATTTCCATACATGTGCTCATACCGAACTCCTTTTCTAGATGTATCATCTTTCTGAAACATATTTATCATTTCCACCTCATTAATGACATATGCCTCACCTTCATCGTATTTATTGTTGTCTTTATATATGAACGAATCTTCCTCTTGTTCACTAACTGTATGTAGTTCCACTCCATCTTCACATTTTGTATGCATTTTTGTTTCAGAAAATGGATTAAAATATGCTTTGATTTTGGGAAACATTTCTTCATACTCCTCTTTTGTATTATTTTCTTGTGGATATTCATTTGCTTCATCAAATCTGTCTTGAAAATGCACTAGTTCATTAATTTGTTTATTTTGCCAAATTAAGAAAAGTTTGGGACAACTTTCCTGAAGATGTCTTTGATATTAAACGTCTAATAAATATAATAGTTGTTCTATACTAATAATGTATTCTTCCTCATCACTGATATCTGTTTCAACACAAGTGTCATCATGGATGGATTCTTCCTCAATTTGATCCAAAATTCCTTCTTATTTTGAATTTAAAACATCATTATGTCTTTGTTTCACTGCTGTGTATTTTTCATGTTATTCATCATCTTCTTTTAATATATGCACAAGGAGCTTTACAAAGGGATCACCTAGTGAGATTCCCAACCGATGCATTTTATTTATTGATTCCTTGTGCAGAGGCAGAATGTTTGAAGGTATTTCTCAGTAAGTGTTCACCATCCTTATCAACAAATGTGTTGCAGATTCACCTTCATATCTTTCCAAACTGAAAAATGCATCGAAGGGAGACACGTATGGTTCTTTTTCCATAATGCAATTCTTATTTTTGTCTTGTTCATAACACATGTTATCTTCTTCCATACTTGCATCACAAAATTCATATAGGAACCATTTTTGAAATTCTCTCCATAATGAGATGCTCTGTGTAGGTAGTGATTCATATGTTTCTCTTGCATAATCCTTTAAATAAGTGAAAAATAGCTTCATCAATTGATCTTCTGCACAAATCTCATAATCTTCTATAGATATATAAAATGCATCCAAATGGTCAAATGTTGAATCATCCCATTCTCTATGAAACTTTGGTACAAGATGTGAAAGTTTAGGGAATAACTTATTAGGAATAAATCTAAATCTCCTGAGATCCAACGGCTTGATACCATCTCGGATAAATGGTTTTCTCTGAAATGGTTATACATTTTGATTCATCATGAATTAAATTATTTTCAACCAAAAATATTTTTTTTTTCCTTCTGGATTTTCTCCCTCAGTAGTGTCACTGGCTGAAATGTTTATTTAATAGAGTCACCACCTCTCTTCGAGGAAAATTTTATTTTGCTAGTCTTTTGGATTCTCCTTCCAACTAAATGAAATTTTCTTATAACCAAAGATTCTGAATAATGTTTTTCCAAACAACTCCCCAACAGAGTCGCCAATATGTTGGTTCCCAAAACCAATAATGATAAAAGTACCTTGATACAATTCTCCTACACTTTAGGCTTCACTAAACCTAGGTGGGTATACGATCACCTCAAACTCTAATCACTGGGTCAAAGGATTTTCTATAAAGAATTTAAACTTCACGATTTCTCAAGGTAGAAATTAATCCTTGAGAATAATCAAAATGAACTATATGTATGCTATGAATTGAATATGTTTGTTAGAGAATATTATTATGAATTATGAATATGACTTATGAAACAATGAACTCTGTAGTTTAATGAATATTCCCTGAATTATGAAAAAATCTTTAGACCAGTCCTTATCCAATATTGGGAAGTTAGATTCATTCCTTGTCAGATCTTTATGTACAACTCTTGAGAAAAAGCATACACCATCCACTACCACACACACACATGTATATGGAAAATATATTCTATAGTACAAATTTTAGTCCAATTGGATTTAATTTCTTAGAGAAAACCAATTAGACAAAGTCACATGGACAACACTTCACATGTAATCTTTAATAATCCAAGAAGTATACTGCAACACTAATATTTCAATAAATATATTAAAAGGTAGCAATTGAATATGAGTCAATAATCCCAAAGGACTGACCTAATTGAGTTTAATGAACAATTCTTCAATTTGGATAGAAAAGAGTCTTTTAATTAATTTCAAAAATAGGTACAATTGATTTATGATTCATTTGTATTGCCCTATATAATCATTTTAGAACACTTTCATATATATATATATATATATATATATATATATCATCAATCTATCCCATCCTATATATTGTTGTATCTCTAGTGAATTGTCTTGGTATCCTTATTATACAAAATGGAAGGATGCATACAAGCTTCAGACCATCGTGATGCTTCCTAACTAATAACTAAAATTTTATCGTTATGTACATTTTGTAAAAGAATGCATTGCATCGAGGAAACGGTATCACCGAATGCACACTAAGTGCATCATATCCAACAGTCAATTTTGCATGCCATCTAGAACGCAACTATCGTCATTCATTTGTATGGATATCATTAGGTCAGCTAATTTTCCCTTGTCATGTTCGACCTTTAACTCAAACAAGTCAATCTGGTAGACCGTGTAACTAGTACGAAGTCTCCAAGCTCCATCCATCAAACTATTTAACACGTCATGTTGGTCCTCCTCTAAGCCTATCAAGTCAGGTTGTAATATTGGTTGAAGCCCTGGGTCCTCATTCAAAGGATCGCCAATAGTTGGCAAACCCATCCTTATGATAGATGCTTATGTTTTAATCACATAATATAGTTTTTGGGATAATCTTGGTGCTTTTTGAAGAAAGATTGTGGGTTACCACATATTTGTTTCTTTGATCATTAACACCCTAAAAAGATATAGCATTAGAACCAATAAGGTCTTGAACAATAGATTTCAAATGGAAACACTTTTCACTATCATGACCAAGTTGATGATGGTATTGGCAAAAGGCTTCAGGATCAAAGTTTTTATTGGACTACATTGAAGGATCAAATGGCTTAATGGGAGAAAGTGTTAAAACATTAGCACTTTTCAATTTTAACATCACATTATGCTATGGTTTTGAAAGAGTTGTAAAATAATGAGAAGGTCTAAAAATAGATGACAAAGGAGCCACACCTTTGTATGATGTTGCCACTTGCGCATCAATGTTGTTTTATGAATTGTTGATCTTGATGAAGCTTTTAGGTTTTTGAAACTTTTGGAATGATTCAGATGCATTGTCACTCTTATCAATTGGATCCTTTGGATTGGAGGTCTCAAATTGACTCACTTAGAGTCTATAATTACAAGGAGCTTCACACAATAGAGTAAAAGAATAAAATTCATAAAGCAATATCTTATTTTTAATATATTTTTTGTAAATTAGCAATGAAAATATGTTGAATATCGTTATCATGCACATGATAAGAAACCTAGGCATGCAAATAATTAAATCTACGGATGAAATTAATCACCCTTTCTTTTACATCTTGTTCACAACGCATCAAATTAGTCATAAATCTTAGGGCCAATAATTTTGAAACAGTTGAATAAAAACATTAGCGAGTTTTTGAAGGGAATAAACAGAATAAGGATGTAAAATACAATACCATTGGAAGGGATTATCTCTAAGTATTATAGTAAATAGTTTAGCGCTGAATATATGATCATGAGAAAAGTCATTATACAATGTTTGAAGGATCACCTTTACCAATGTAAGTCTCCAAGTGATGCATTTCCATATATTGAGAGATAAAGACACTAATGATATCCAAGGAAAAAGGACTAGAAATGTCACCAATGTGAATGTTAAATTTGGATTCAGTCATGAAGTTATTTTTTTATTGCAAGGATGCAAAAATTTGAGCAAGACTATCAATAGTGGATTCAGTGGAAAGGTTGGTATGAGACATATGTGAAATGTTTGGTGCATTATGAGAAATGGAAGGAATATTGGTATATGAAAATGGAACATTATTGTAGGAAGACATGGATCAAGGTGGGAAAACACATGGAATGCTTGAAGGAGGAGGAACAATAGGATTATAAATGCTTCCAATACTAACTATAGATAGGAGGCAAACTTGTCTGGTAACCTGCAACAACCCTGTTAGATCAACCACAAAGATTTGAATTGTTGCAATTAGAACTCCTAACACCAACAGAGAATAATATAAATTGAATGCATAAGAAATAATAAAATCAAAACAATTGGAAACAATACAATCAAACCAAATTTATCTCTTGTCTCTCTCCTTCTCAATACAAGTGTGGGCTCTCAATAATGCCCAATTTTCCAGTTTAAGAATTCAAGAATATGGTTGTTAAATTATGAGAATTGAATATCATTATATAGATTTTTGGACTTTAATCATGGTTGTGTGATTGAGGAGATAACTAAAATTTATTGATGAGATAATTATGCTTGCTTAATAACCTTAAAAGGGGAATTTGTGATGTTGGATAGTGAAAGCGAGAACTCGTGCAATGACAGGTCTCTTGTCGGATCTATAACTTGTGATGTTGGCGGTATGTTGGCATCATCGTAGTAGATTGTTCGGGAGAAGTCAAAGGAAGTATCAGAGGATGATAATGACCTGATGAATGGGGACCCATGGGATGGTGGGCTTCCCTTTGACCCATTGGATCTTTTAGGGGGTCATTGTGAGGGGTTTTTAAAAAAAGACTTTGGGGAAAGAAAAAAGCCTAGTTAGCCTTTACAATTGTGGTCGTCTCTTTTTGGAATCAAGGCTAGTAGGAAATATGCTTTTATTGAGGTTAAAAACTTAACCAATCCTTTGAAAGGTGAGTATGCAATTTTTGTGCCTAATCCACTAATTGATCATTCCATTTCATCAATGGCGCTTACTTTGGTTGGTAAATTTTTGGGTCCGAGAGCTAATATTGATGTGGTAAAATCTTACATAAAAAAGAAATGGAATATGAAGGGCCAGGTGGAAGTGGTTTTCATGCCTAAAAGAGTTTTCTCCTTTGAGTTTTCTAACTCAGAGGATCTATCCAATGCTTTGTGCGGTTCACCATGGATGTTTGGGAAATCTTCTATAACACTTGAAAGGTGGTCTCCCAACCTGGAACTGAATGATTCCTTCTTTGTTTTAGCTTTGGTCTAGGTAAGAGTCCTTGGTCTCCCACAGGAATATTGGAATGAAGATGTCTTCATAGTCTTGGGTGCTTCCTTTGGTGATTTTCTTTCAATAGCTCCAATGACAACGTCTAGGTCTAAACTGGTATATGCTAGGATATGTGTTAATGTTAACCAGTTCTCTGACCTTCTTCAGATGATTAATATTATGTCAAAGTTAGGCAAATGGGTAAAACCTCTAGAATATGAAAATCTATCATTTTCTTGTTTAGTGTGTAAAAAGACGGGTGAGTAGGCTAAAAAATACCCTGAAAAGGTGCAGAAGGAGAATAAAGTAAACAAGGTGGAAGCAAGAAAGGTCTGGAAGGAAAAAACTAGCAATGCAGGAGAAACTAAGGAAGTTGTAATTAACAAGGAAGGATTGTTGAATGAGGGGGAAACTAGCACCCATGTTGCTTCTGCTAAAGACAAGGAAAAAGGAAAATGGAAATGACTCGGGTGGCCTGAAAAAGCTAAGGAGGTTTCAGAGGAGTCTTCAAAAGATCCTAAGCCCAAATCTGGGGATGGACCTGGTGGAGATCAAAATGTTGGGTTAGAGGAAGGAGAGATTAATGAAAGTGTTGGATATCACTTGAATGTTGAGGAGGAAGCTTCTAGAGTGGAAGAATCACTAGAGATTAGAGCAGTTTAGATATAAAATCTCTCAAGGATGCACAATATTGTAATATTTTAGGTGGAGGATCTCTATCCTTTGATGATTCGTAGAAGAATAATGTTTCTTCAGTTCCAGAGACCACAAGTTAGGGGTTTGCCTATGTGGAGAAAGATAAGAGAAAATAGTTGGAAAACGATTACTCCTACACTAAGGTTGTTCACAAAAAAGATAGGAAAAATGGAGAAAACATAAATGTTGTGTCATTCCCTCGGGGAGGGGCAATGACAAGAAAAATGATGAAATCTAATGATGGTAATCCTAAGAAAACTCTAGGAACGAAATCAACAAAATATATGAGAGAGAAGGAAAGTATGCAAAATATTGTGTATGGTTGAGGTATGTTCCCCTAAATAAGAAATGAAGATTATATCATGCAAAATTAGAGGGCTAAATGGCCTTCATAAACAAGATGTTTTGAGAAATATAGTTAGGGACCATAAACCAGATATTATTATTATTTGGGAGACTAATATGATTAAAGAGAATGTTGTGAAAATAAAGGTATTTCAAAACTATGGGGTTTTCTAGATGTAGTTATGATGAGGCATCATGTGGGTTGGATATTTTTGGTATCAAAATTTTATTAATGGTGAACCTATCATGTGATAGAAATATCTTGTCTCTAAAATTTCACCATATCAGGCATGACTTCAGTTGGGTCTTGACTAATGTTTATGCTCCTAACGCCAAATCTGGTAGTGCCAAGTACTGGACGAACCTGGCTAGAAATAGGAAGTTGTTTCTGGATGTTATCTAGATTGTTATGGGAGACTTCAATACTCATCTTAAAGACAATGAAAAATATGGAGGCTTAGATATTCAAATGGATGGCATAATAGAACTTAGGGAATTTATGAAGAAAGAGTGTCTCATTGATACAAATCTTCATGGCTTAAAATATACTTTGAAAAATAGGAGGATCTTGTGCTTGCAGACATAGGTGTTTATCTTAATTACCAGGTTTGATTCCTTGGAACACCATATGAAATTTTCTTTAGACATACATTTTGATTGTTTGAAATCAATAAATTTATGAGATTTTTGTTAATTAGAGAGGAAAAAACTCTAATTAGAAAGGTGGGAAATTATTATATTCAATTAAGAACATGCACTTAAATTAGGGTGGAAAGATGCACACTACAACATAACAAGTTCAATAGATATCCACGAGATAGGATTATTCCTATACAGTTATGCTCATGAATCTTAGATGCACACAAGCTAATAGTTTCCATGGATAAGCCTTACTTTTAGTTCATCATAAGGATTGGTACTCACTAAGCACAAGACACGAAATTAGCCAAGTCTATGCATCATATGTTTTTCCAAGCCAATGTCCATAGAATATGCTACTTTCATGTCTACTACGATGTAGGGAATTCTCCCTTGATGCTAAGAATCTTGAAGAACCTCTTACCAATGTCCTATTTAGTAAGGATAAAATCTTATAGTTGATTGTGAGACTCTAAACACTAATTATCTTCTTCCCTTTGGATCAATGCATGGATCCTCTACATTGACCACACAACAATTCCTTACTCTTTCACAAGACCCTTTAATGGTCAAAGCACTCCCGGTCTTTCATTCCCAAGTATCCTACTCCCTTGAACACATTCATATTTTGGTCCACATTCTTCAATAATAATTTATCGAAATACATTTACTCATTAAAAATCATTAGTGATTGATTCACTTTTCCTCTTAATGCTCTGTGGGACCATATTCACACCCTTCTCACTATTTCAAACTAGGATCCCCATATCTGATTTGATCCACCAAATAATTAACACTTGACATTCATGCAACAATCCAATGATCCTAATATTGATCACTATCTTACTCTTTTGACACTTCTAAATAACTTTTTCACTGATCAACCCTCCCTCTTGGGAGTCCTAACCTCCAACTCATTATAGAAACTATGCTTTGCCCATACGTCAATCCTTTCCACTTCTACTACATACCTACCAAGTTATCAAGGATTCTAATGTCCTATTTTATTGATTGTCTATGACAGTCCTAGTTACCTCTGGAGCTTGACAATCTACTAGCCTTTCTTAGACTCACAAAAATTATCTAAGGTTTAGGGCATTCCCTATACTACCATATGCCTTCCTCCAAATGAATTCAATACAAATATTCCAACTTATTTTATGGACAAAGCCTTTTTCCTAACTCTATCTCTGTATTCTAGTCCCAGAGAAAGACACAATCACTTTTCACTATTACAAATCACTTATTAAAGTCTATCCCTTTCCAAATATCTATCTTATCATGTCCTAATTAATTGAAGAAATAAATTATTCATAGACTTGGGACTATCCTAGGCATGAAAATGAACAAGACACCCTTAGAAACAAGGTTTGACAAATTTTGGAATGACTTCCCACAATGTACATGGTGGTGTCTAACACAACATCCAATCTAGAGGCTTCAAGGAACACAAATAAACAATGAACTTGCAAAGATTAATAGTTTTGATCAGACTATGATCAGAGAATAGATAATGAACATGCAAGGGGGAAAATCCCTTGCAATCAAATTTCCTAAACAAGATTGCTTTTATTTCAAGAAAGGATTGCAACAATTTAGTGATATTTGGGAGTTTATCTCATTGGACTAGGAAGATTGGATTAGTATCAAACATTAGTTTGCGGTAAGTAAAAATTCAGAAGAATTCTTTAGTTTTGTGAAGTCTTTGGTTTCTCCAAATCTTCTCATGAAATCATGTAATCTCCTACAATATAGAGCCTTTAAAGGCTAGGTTTTGTTTGGTATCGTTTCATTTTTTTGTTTTTCATTAACAAAAATTTATTTTCAAATGCTCTGCACTTTGAAGTTGAATCCCAAGGTCAATATTAAATGGGGTTGTTGTTTAAAAAGAAGAGGTGGAAGAATTTAAGCTCACAAATATGGAGGTCGAGAGATGAAGCAAATCCTCAAGTTTTGGCTTAGAATTACATTTTAAACTTTCCATTGGGGATAAAGTGAAGTTTTGAAAAATCCAATCTATCAAGTGTCTTATTTGTAATCAAATTGAAAACATAAATTATACATTGAGGGGCTATTTTTGGGCAAAAATAAAATGAAGGTCTATATTTGATCATTTTCTAGCTATGGGTAAAAGCACAAACATGTGTCACATTTTAGGCCAACTTAATATTTTTGTGTGAATTGTTTTTGGTCAAGTAGTTTTTGACTGAGTACCTTTGGGTGAAATCATGTGGTGTACATGTGGAATTTATATCAAATAGTTATGGACCAAAAACATTAATTATAAATTGAAAAAATAAAGAAAACCTAACTAATTTTCTCAGGCCTAACAAAAAGTGATTGTTCAAGGTATGTTTTATTTAAATCCTTGCATATAATGATTCTCATGATGTATTGTGAGTCTAATGGATTTAATATTCATGCAAGTACCTACACCAAAGATGCAAAATTTGTATACAGAAAATCCTCCTTCTGTCATAATATATGTTCAGGTTTAGAATTGTTACCTTACATCAGGGATTAAGGTAGTACAACAATTCTAACCGACAAAGGAAACCTCTCCTAGCTGTGGGTAGACTATGATTAGAGAGGAATCTCTGGATTCTAGGCTAGTTCCTATCAAATATTGGATATCACTTTCCTGCACTGAAAACTTGTTGGGGAAAAGGGAAAAGTACTTAAAACTCAAAAGATTAGGGTGATACACCAACGAATAATTCAGACTTTGCAAAGAAATATGGATTCCAAATCTGACTCACAAAAAGAATACTTTAACAATTTGATTCACTGCTCAACATATAGGCTAATAAATTCATGCTATCAGGGTTAAACCACAAACAACTTGAATAATTAACAACATACATCTCTCATGCAAGGTCAGGGATAACTAATTAACTTAAGAAGGAACAGTATATTATTCACTTCCTGTAGATAATCAATATTATGACACTTGTTAGAAAAGAAGAACATAAATTGGAATTGAACACAAGTACACAAAAATATGAGCTGAAAACACCTGGTTTATTTCTTCCAAAATCTGATCAAAATGGCTACAAAAAGGCTTCCAAGCATTTAGGAACTGAAAAGTTCACTACAGGCTCTCTCTCTCCAACATTTGCTTGATTCAATATACCATTAGAACATGTAGACTATTCATGTGGTTCATTGCATGGAAAACACAAGTTAGTAGCAATGTTATTCTGAGAAGGTACAATATCCCTAATAGCATTAAGGGGTGCTGGATTATACTGTCTATTAGGTCTCATATTCCAATTCTACCTATTTGCATTGGTATTTCTTTGAAATTGCTGCCTATTAGCCTAAAAATTAGACTGATTAGGGTACTATGAAGAAGAAGAACCAGAAAATTGGTTCTGGGCAGCAGGATTTACCTAAGCTTGACTCCTCTTGAGGGCCACCAAATCATTACCAAAAGATTGTAACAGACTTTCTATTTTTTGCAAGCTGTCCTTAAAAGTTTGTAACTCACTTGGATAAGCCACAGGAGCTATTTTTGAAGGCTTATAAGACGGGACAACAGCTAATGGTGGAACCACTAATGGCATATTTGACTGTATGTTAAGAAAGAAAGGCATAGGAGGCCTAAGAGCTATCTTCCCTGCCTGGATAAGACTATTCTCTGCCCTAATAACAGTATCAAAAGCTTGAGGCAAAGTATTACCCCCCATAGATTGAATCATTATAGAGATATCACTATTCAGACTCTTCAAATAATATAAAAATGCATATTCAGCTAAAGGTTTTACCGTAGCAGGGATCTGATTCCAAGTCTTCTAAAACCGAAGGTTGAAATCACTCATGTCCTCTTGTGGGGCTCTTTTGATTGTAGTTAATTGTTCCACAAGAGATAGATTATCAGACTTGTCTTCAAAAAATTTGGATAGCCTCTCGCCCAATACATCCCAAGTAGAAATAGAATTCACTAGGAGAGTCCTGAACCAGTCAAGAGCCTTACCCTTGAGTGATGCTGCCAATAGCTTCAAAGCTACATGTTCTTCAGTAATATGATGGACTCAATGTGCTCAATGTGGAACAATCAAAAATTTTACTACTTATACCACTAGTCACCTTGGAATTCTCAAAGAGAATGCAACAAGCTTAGGGTGACTAGGGTTAGGGTTTCAACTACCCAACCAATCACATTTACATCAAAATTTAATTTGTAAGGGAAGAACAAGAAACCACCTGGAGAGAGAGATCCCAAATAGATATGCCATCATGAAAAATCATGAAGCCAGTACAAAGCACTAGGGAAGCCATGAAAATCAGTACCAATCACCACCTACAAAAGCTTCTCGAGCTCAAAAATGCACTTCACTAGGTACAAAACATTACTGCAATCAACCCACAGGACCCTCGGACAAGACTGCAACACCTACCACAACCAAATCGATCGAAATCAGCTGGAAAAATTATGCATTCAAAAAATTGGAGAAATCATGCACTCAATGTGCTCTTCCATATATGTTTGATGCTTCTATGTGCTGGTTAATATGCACTGTCTGTTTTGAAAAATACACCCACGGTTTGGGCTGGGACTTCCAACTTATTATCTTGTAATAAAGAATAAGCATAAACTCTATCCTTATCATGCTTTTCATGTCGATAAAGTGCTATAACTGATCTCTACTGAATGTTTGCATTTATCCACTGTTATGTTTGAAATATACTCACGGTTTTTAATTGGAATATGTGTTGATATATAAAAAAAACTCTTTGATCTCCATTTCTTGATCTATTACTTGCATTGAATGTTTGAAACCAACGTGGCCTCCATGCTATGTAACCCATACATACCGCTAGTTTCAAAACATGCACTGTAGCTTTCAAATATACTCACGGTTTTACTGGAATATGTGCTTGTCGTTTATACCATATGCATCGATTATTTGAACTTGAGCCAGCTATTGTATAAATGAGTTGAAATCTGGAAAAAATTGTCTTCCATACTAAAAGCCGATATATGCCTGTTGGTTTACATACGTGCATTGTTTATTTGAACTCGAACCCTCTGTTTATACTGAATCTAAACTGTTGCTTATTTTGTTCCTTGATAACTCATAATGAGTTTGCAAATTTGGGAAATGTGGGTGCATTTCACTTGCCCTACCAGTTGATAGATGCTTTTGGTCAATGGAAATATGCTTCTCCACATTTGACAGTCGAAACCCACTTGTTTATATTATAAGCACTTGCTTCAATTGAAAAGATGTTAACAGTTTGGACTCTTATTCTCAACAATTTTGTAAAGGAGAACTTTAGATATATGGAAACCCTTCAATACAAACAATAAATATATAACCGGTTTCTAAGCATCATTTGAAAACCGGGATTATGATCTGACAGTTACTGTACCTTCAATTGCTGAGCATAAATTTATTGTAAAGACCTTACAAGTCTTACCTGAACATTAATGAGATATCTAATTTTATAACACAAGCATAGAAAAACTTGGATCTTCAGTTTAATTACAAATCCATCTTTGATTTCAACTCACAAATGCCAGTTGTAAAATTCAGTCAATGACTGATTGTTGAAACTTGGCACATGACCAGTATAATGTCTCCAGTTTGGTTTTTTAGATGAACCATAAGCTTTATTACATTGCATATCTACAGTCAACAGCTGATGTCACTCTTTTGCACACTGAACAGTAGCCTGATTCAAAATATGAAAGCTCATTTACATATCAAAAGCCACTGTTTACCATTTGAACTTTGTACAAGAACCTTCAGAAATTGACCTATATACCAACATATAAGTTTGACAAACAACTTGGAAGAGATTTTGAATATGAACAAGTGATTTCTCTTTTCTGACAAGCTTTGAAAAATGTAACCATTCTAGTTCATACATACAACCTTTGTTGAACTTGATCCTGTAGCTCTGTTTACTGTGTACATTTCCTTTTGATATTGAATCAACATTTGATATGTTAAGTACAACAAGATGTAAATGTTTTGTCCTTTGTTAATGAAGTTTGAGCACGGGCTCGTGACACTCAAAAACAATAGAATGTTAATGACTGAGGTTCAAACACGGGTTCGTGACACCCAATAAAAATAGACTGTGAACATTTAAATTATGGCATAATCTTGAAGCACTGTTTATTATTCAACAATAAATCATTCAGAACTTGAAAATGTACTTTGAAAAACATGTAACCAGCATCTGTACAACATCATTTAGCAATTGAACTTTGAAAATCAGCAATGTCTGGCACTTCCTGTAGCTCTCATCATGGGAAACCAGCTTGTTCTGCATTCTTGAAAATGACTGAAAATGTAAACCAGTCAGCTATTATCTGCAAAATAGTTGGTTAATCTTTCAAATATCATCAATATGAAATACATATTCTGGAAAAGGTTTCTCAGTTCAGAAACATACTAAGTCCCTTTCATTCAGATACCCGGTTAATCAAAAAGAAAACATACACAATAATAGTCATTAGTAGCAAAAGGTTTCATGTTTTAGAAACACGTCCCTTCAACACTACCTTACGGTGAGTGTTAGTGTACATTTTCTTATTACATTTATCATTCCAGATTCATATGTAGTTTGAAAATTAGATTGTTGAAGTATGTTATTCGCTTTTCATGCATTGCTTAGATCCAACAGGATCTAATCATTTCTTCTTCTTTCTTGCATATGCGAACCCTAAGGACCTAAATGCAGATGGAGACTCAAGGAGTGAAGACCTAGATGCGAAGACCTGACAGACAACTAGCAAACTCAAGGACAACACAAGGCAATGCATGGGACCCCTATTCCATACTTCAGTTTCTACTTTTTATTCTGCAATGTACTCTATTTATTGAAACATGAAATATGAAACAAAAAGGACACTTGTATACTACATTCTGTATGAATGCACAATGTAATGATCATTGATGAATTTTGAATTATGTAACAACTGATCAATACTTAGAGTACATTAATGACATCTGATAATGAATGTAATAAGGACATGCAAACTAACAAAACCTGTAAGGCAATGTTAACTAGACAAACAAACATGCAATCTTTTTCTACTAATGCCTATTATGTTGTATGTTTTCTTTTTGAGTAACAATTTTGGCGACTTCTGCTGGATGTTTGCCTGCTAGACATGACCTGTAGACTTATCCTAGGGAAACAAAATTTTGGAAAAATGAACCATGAATGCAATTATTGAAATGAAAATGCACCTAAACTAGACTCAAATGCAACCTAAAACTAGACACAAATGCAACCTAAAGACCTAGTGCTTGGACAACACTCATTGAAACTGAAAATTGAACTTAACCTATCCCTCAAAGCAAAGCTTGAGGTGTATTCCATTAACTGGAATCTGCATCTCTTCTCCTTTAGTTGTGGACAACTGAAAATCATTGTTCTCCTTGCAGGCTCTTATAACAAAAGGGCCTGACCAAAAATTATCAAACTTACCATGCTGCCCTGGCCTACTCTTGAGAACATCCCACTTAAGTACCAAATCTCCTTCCTTAAAGTTTTTGAACTTAGCCTTCTTATCAAAAGATCTTTTAGTTTGAGCTTGCTTAAGTTCTATTGTATCCAATGCTCTTCTCCTCTCTTCTTCCAATTGTAACAAATCAACATACCTGAGCTTCAAAGGATCCTCCTCGTCAAACAACAACATCTGATCAGCTAGCTACAAGGCTAAAAATTCTATAGATACTGGCAAACTAGCCTCTTTACCATAAACCAGGACATAAGAGGAATTCCCAATTACCTGTTTAGGTGTGATTCTATCTAGCCATAAGGCTACCTTCAATTTAGAATGCCAATCCCTTTTATTCTTCTGCGGAATCTTTTTGATAATTCTAGTTAGATTTTTATTTGTAGATTCTGCAAGAACATTACCCTGAGGATAATAGTTAGAGGAAGTATTTAGATAAATTCCATTCTTAACAGCCCATTCTGTAATATCTAAACCAACAAAAGCCATAGCATTGTCTGAAATAATAGACTGAGGAACCCCAAGCTTGGTTATAATATCTTCATAAAACCTCAAAACAGCAGGTCCAGTAGCCTCTTTTAGTGCAATTGCTTCAGTCCATCTTGTGAAATAGTCAGTGGCAATCAAAATCCATTTATGACCTACACTAGAATTAGGATGAATAGGACCATTGAAGTCCATACCCCACTTGGAAAATGGTTGATCAACCACAATAGGTTTCAATGGCAATGCAACCAGCTTTTGTTTTCCTACAAACAATGCACATTTCTGACATTTTCTAGCCCAAACATAAGCATCCTTAAATAAATCAGGCCAATAATAGCCTGCCCTTAGTATCTTCCAAGTTGTAGTTTTAGGACTAAAATGACCACCACAAGATCCATCGTGAAATTCAGATAAAATTCTGTCTTGATCTAGTGAGTCAATACACTTAAGAAACATTCCAGAATAGTCTTTTCTATACAGAACACCATCAATAAGGACATATGGGATAGATTGTAACCTGTAGTATCTTCTTTTGGCCTTATTCAAATCATTTGGGCATTGTCCTATTTGTAAAAACCTTGTCATATCAGTTAACCAAGTTGCTGGATTATTAAACAAAACATTATCTACCTGGGAATTTTCAGATTCTTTAGAAGCTTCAACATCTTCTTCTTTTGCCATTTGAGCACAGAGGCCCTTTCCTCTTACTAGTTTAGTAACATGAATCTGCACATCATACTCCATTACCCTTGTTATCTAGCCAGCCCGTTTTTCATTAACATCCTTATTCAACTTAAATTCTTTGATACTTGGATGTGCAACCATTAAATGCACTCTATTTCTGGCAATCAAATGCTTAAATTTCTTCAAAGCTTTAATAACAACAAGTACATGCTTTTCAACAAAAGTGTACCTTTTCTCATAGTCATCCATACCTTTGCTAAAAAAAGCAACTGCCTGCTCTTGATTTTCATCATTTTTCTGGACCAGCATAGCTGAAATTGTATCAGAAGTACCATAAGCATATAAAATGAAGTCTTTAGAAAATCAGGATTAACAAGAGTAGGGGCTGAAGACAGAGCCTGTTTAATCAACTCAAAATTCTTCTTTCCTTCTTCATTCTAGCTGAAAGGAACATTCTTTTTAAGCACGGTAGTCAATGGTTTTAACAGGTTTGCAATATCCATAATAAACCTTCTCACAAAATTGATTCTCCCAATGAAACTCTACAGACCTTTCTTGTGTTTAGGCAATAAAAGCTCAAGGAATGCATGAATTCTTTCAGGATCTATTGTGGTTCCTTCCTTGGACACCTTATAGCCTAGGAGTTTTCCTTCATGAACTGCAAATACAGACTTCTTAGGGTTTAAGGAGATTCCAAATTCTCTACATCTTTGCAAAATCTGTCTTAAATGGTCAATATGTTGATTTGCTTCTTTGCTGTAAATTGTCACATCATCAAGATAAACCAAAATAAATTTATACATCAAATTTTTAAAGGCCATATCCATTGCCTTCTGAAAATTTTCCCCGACATTAGACAATCTGAATGGCATTCTCTTGTAAGCCATAGTACACCATTTTGTTGTAAAAGCTATTTTGTAGTGGTCAGATTCCTTCACTAAAATCTGGTTATAACCAGAATATCCATCTAAGAGGGAGAACCTCTCTGATCCTGACATATACTGCAAAATTTGTTCCATGGAAGTGAGTGGATGTCTGTCCTTCAGAGATGCCCTATTAAGGTCTCTAAAATCTACACAAAGTCTTATCTCACCATTCTTCTTCCTTACTGGAACTAAGTTAGAAACCCAAGATGTGTGTTTAAAGTAGATTCCAAGCTGACTAATCCCTTTGGCAGCTTATTAGTCTTCAGCTGGATGATCTGGTCTTCCATTTGCTAAGTGTTTTTGCTATCTCTAGAAGCTGAGAAACCATCTAATTTTGTTAAAAAACTCAAGATATGTTTATCAGTATTGAAAACTTGCCAGTATGTATCATTATCCAGAATGGAAGGTCTAACAATTATCTTAACATGTGACTGATCAAAAATCAGTCCTTTATTCTATGTTATTGCTACATGAGCACCAATTCTAGCCAGCCTATCTGCATGCAGATTTTCTCTTCTAGGAATTGAAATCAGATTGAAAGCATCAAATTCTTCTAGAATATCAAAAACTCTAGATTTATACATCTTAAGTAGGTCATGTTTTACAGTATTAATGCCTCTCACCTGCTTAACAATAAGTTCACTATCTCCAAATGCTCTGAGACTCTTAATACCTTTCAATCTTGCCCATTCTAATCCCTGGATTAGGCTCTCATACTCAGCCACATTATTAGAACAAGGAAAAGTCAGCTTATAAGCAACATAAAATCTATCACCATCAGGTGATACCAACATAAATCCTGTACCAATTCCATTCTTATTTCTTGAACCATCAAAATACAAATCCCAAAGCTGATTAGACACAGCATATTCAGATTCATGATCTTTAATCAAATTAGGAACAACTGAATCAGATTCTAATATCATGTAATTTCCAAATCCAGCATCAAATAAATCATCATTTTTCTCATTCCTAGTGGCCCACTCATCTAGAACAATATCTGGATATGCTTCAGTTTGGGTATTATAGGCTGAACATTCAAGTATTTCATCTTGATCCATATTCATATAGCTTGCATTGATGGGACTGGGATTGTATGGCTCTATATGGTTTTTAGATAGTGATTCTGATTTTATTGTCACCCTAGTACCATACCTGGTTCTGAAAAACAAATGTGACCAATCTAATGAAAAATAGCCATCAATTTTGGCTATGAAATCCTTAGGCAGACACATGGCAAAATATGTTGGTAAATCAATCACATATATGTCCTGTGGGATTGAAAATTTTGGGCAGGAATGAAGAGTCAAACTTTGCATTTTTAATGACTCCTAAGGTCTTTACAGAAGTACCATCAAGTTGTACTACACCCTTCTCAAGAGGCTCATATTTAAGATTCAGAGAATCTACTACTTTCTTTGGCATAACTGTACTGGTTGCACCACTATCAATCATACAATTATGTACTAACTTATTCCCAATAATTAAAGAGACATAGAAAGGAGGAGGCTTCTGATTTGTAGATTTTCTACCTTGTTTCTCTGATGTCTTCTGTACATTTGACGGTTTCTTATCAGTAGATACTGCTAGTTTTTCAACATTTGCAGCCTTCTTAACTTCTGAATTTACTGGCTGCTGGACTTAAACAGAATTTTTTCCTTCATTTAATGGCTTTTCCTGAACCTAAGAAGGCTCAGAATTAGTCATTACCACATTTGGTGGCTGTTGTACTATTTGCTGAGAATTAGATGCCAATTTAGACAACTCTTCCTTCAAAATTTCAATCTGTCCTGGAATAGACAGAGTTTCCCAAGCAGACAAAGTGACATTCATTTTCTTCATTGTATCAACAATATTGAAAGGAACAGTAAATTGTACCTTATGTGATGATTTAGGAGAACTTTGATCAGCATTCTTTTGATTTTGATCTTTACCAGTAGAAACAGATGGATTCTTCAAAATAGAAACCAGTGGAGAAGAGGCATTTCCAGCAGATTGATCTTCTTCAAGAGCTCTCTTTTTTGCTCTAGTATTTGCTGCAATTGATGAATCTTCATTGAGTCCACAAAACTCTTCTTCTTGCCAATTCAAGAATCCAGTTTCAATACTTTGATCTGGTTGATTCTGAACCTCTTCAACAGATACATTTTGCTGTGAATTTATTGAATTTTGTACCATAAGTGCTTGATTCAATATACCATTAGAACATGTAGACTGTTCATGTGGTTCATTGCATGGAAAACACCAGTCAGTAGCAATGTTATTCTGAGAAGGTACAATATCCCTAACAACATTAAGGGGTGCTGGATTATACTGTCTATTAGGTCTCATATTCCAATTCTGCCTATTTGCATTGGTATTTCCTTGAAATTGCTGCCTATTAGCCTAAAAATTAGACTGATTAGGGTACTATGAAGAAGAAGAACCAGAAAATTGGTTCTGGGCAGCAGGATTTACCTAAGCTTGACTCCTCTTAAGGACCACCAAATCATTACCAAAAGATTGTAACAGACTTTCTATTTTTTGCAAGTTGTCCTTAAAAGTTTGTAACTCACTTGGATAAGCTACGAGAGCTATTTTTGAAGGCTTATAAGATGGGACAGCAGCTAATGGTGGAACCACTAATGGCATATTTGACTGTATGTTAAGAAAGAAAGGCATAGGAGGCCTAAGAGCTATCTTCCCTGCCTGGATAAGACTATTCTCTGCCCTAATAGTAGTATCAAAAGCTTGAGGCAAAGTATTACCCCCTATAGATTGAATCATTATAGAGATATCACTATTCAGACTCTTCAAATAATATAAAAATGCATATTTAGCTAAAGGTCTTACCGTAGCAGGGATCTGATTCCAAGTCTTCTAAAACCGAAGGTTGAAATCACTCATGTCCTCTTGTGGGGCTCTTTTGATTGTAGTTAATTGTTCCACAAGAGACAGATTATTAGACTTGTCTTCAAAAAATTTGGATAGCCTCTCACCCAATACATCCCAGGTAGAAATAAAATTCACTGGGAGAGTCCTGAACTAGTCAAGATCCTTACCCTTGAGTGATGATGCCAATAGCTTCAAAGCTACATCTTCTTCAGTAATATGATGCACATTGCATAGAGTTGCAACATCTCTAATATGTTTAATAGCTGTCACTGGTCCTTCTCTAGTAAATGTTGGCAATCCCTTAAGAGCAGCCAATGGAACACTGTTGCGATTTGCAATCCTCAGGGGACTACCTTGATTGAATGTAACAAATGGCAAGTTTCTAGCCATTGCTTGCTGTTGACCCTGCTGTTGCATGGTTGGTATAACAAGAGGTTGAGCAGGCTGAGCCGCCTTCCTTTTATAGGTCTTTAAATGCTGGGGTGTTACAACAGCACCACTTGTAGAAGCTTCAAGAGCAGAATTGTTAATATATAAATCTTAAAAACTTGGAAATTCAGACCCAGTATGATTAGGAACATCTAGATCCTCTAGAAGATTAATCTCCTTAGTGATAACCTCAAGTTCTTCTGAATTTGCAGCTTGTTGTTCGAAAATAGGATTATCAAATGATGAGAAGTTTGAATTCAAAGAAATACCTCTAGGATCATGCAATGTTCTTCCACCTCTAGATGATCTTCCTCCCTTTTGCTTGATTGTAACTCCTAATAAACAAACCCCTCCTTATTTGCTCTGGTTGGAGTTCTACTCATTAAAATTGACACTTAGAGCTGTAGCTGAAATTTGAAACCACACTAGATCTAACAACTCAAAACTGAGAAGCAGTTCGTTGTCCCACCGGGCGTGCCAAAAACTATTCAGGTTTAGAATTGTTACCTTACATCAGGCATTAAGGTAGTACAACAATTCTAACCGACAATGGAAACCTCTCCTAGTTGTGGGTAGAGTATGATTAGAGAGGAATCTCCAGATTCTAGGCCGGTTCCTATCAAATATTGGATATCACTTTCCTGCCCTGAAAACTTGTTGGGGAAAAGGGAAAAGTACTTAAAACTCAAAAGATTAGGGTGATACACCAATGAATAATTCAGACTTTGTAAAGAAATATGGATTCCAAATCTGACTCACAAAAAGAATACTTTAACAATTTGATTCACTGCTCAACATATAGGCTAATAAATTCATGCTATCAGGGTTAAACCACAAATAGCTTGAATAATAAACAACATATATCTCTCATGCAAGGTCAGGGATAACTAATTAACTTAAGAAGGAACAGTATATTATTCACTTCCTGTAGATAATCAATATTTTGACACTTGTTAGAAAAGAAGAACAGGAATTGGAATTGAACACAAGTACACAAAAATACGAGCTAAAAAAACTTGGTTTATTTCTTCCAAAATCTGATCAAAATGGCTACAAAAAGGCTTCCAAGCATTTAGGAACTGAAAAGTTCACTATAGGCTCCCTCTCCAACATTCGCAACCCTCAGAAAAGCCAATCTGACTCCCTTAAGAAGCCTCCCAAATCCTAATCCAAAAATGCCAGACCTTTAGAAAAGTCTCCTGAAAATGCTCCAAAACAATAGCTAATAAGCCACCTCTACAAAAAAGATGCCCTTTCCCTAATTTTTTGGCTAATAATAAGGAATAAAATTCCTTTTACAATGAAAAATGCCAAAAAATTAAAAGAAATTAATATTAAACAAAGTTTAATATTAACCTATTTCCTATTTTAATATTAGAAAACTAACATTAAAATAAATTACAAAAGATAATAACCTTTAAAAACAAATTTGAAATCTAAATCCAAACTTAGAAAAATCACTAAGTATGAATTTATGCAAAGTGAAGAGTTAGCAAACTCAATTCACTTGCATTCACTAATCTCGAGAAAAGCATAGGTGGCAAATTTCTCTATTTACGAGGAGAGTGCTGGCACTGGCATCTCTGCAACATTTAATGTGCTTTTCAGACTCCAAAATGTTATTATTTTCTATGAACTCGGCATTTGCTTGATCTTTCATTTGCAAAAATTAGGGAATGAAACCCTAGTGTGCTAGAGAAGTTTCAAAAATGATGGAAGAACTCGGCTTATGTTGTTGAAGATTATTATTGTAAACTTGGCACTTCAATGCACGAACTGTAAGTCTTCTTATTCAAACTCTCTATTGTTATCAGCACTGAACATTTATGAGCTTTGAGATATGAATACGTGCCCTCTTTTCTGGTAAATGATTACTATTTGATTTGCAAATAAGAACTGAATTTTATAGATTCACGGCTTTCAGTTCACCAGTTGTTTTCCTTTACTGTTCATCATCAGATTTGCATTATAGACAAGCTCAAAATATGGATAAACCATTTGTCTTCAATGCAAATTTGATAAACTCTCACTGTTCTTTTGAAATGATGCACTATCTTTGCATACATAAGTTGAGAACTGGAAAAATTGCCTTCCATATTGAAAGCCGATATATGCTGCTTATTGTTTGCAAAATAGAAATTGTTTATTTCAAAAGAGGTACTCACAGTTTTAACAAGGACTTTCTGTTTACCTTTTCTGGGACAATAATGCTGAATAATAGGAAATAACCATGCCCTTTCATAAGATGTTCAGGTTTAAGAGTTTGATTACAAAGATGCACTCATTATTGGAAAACTGGACTTGCTATTTTCCTTATTCTTTGCAACAATGAATAGTTAACAAACTGGAGAAATCATGCACTCAACGTGCTCTTCCATATCTGTTTGATGCTTCTATGTGCTGGTTAATATGCACTGTCTATTTTGAAAAATACACCCATGGTTTGGGCCATGACTTCTAGCTTATTATCTTGTAATAAATAATGAGCATAAACGCTATCCTTATCATGCTTTTCATGCTGATAAAGTGTTGTAACTGATCTCTACTGAATGTTTGCATTTATGCACTGTTATGTGTGAAATACACTCATAGTTTTTATTTGGAATATGTGCTGATATATATAAAAAAAACCCTTTGATCTCCATTTCTTGATCTATTACTTGCATTGAATGTTCGAAACCAACGTGGCCTCCATGCTATGTAACCCATACATACCGCTAGTTTCAAAACGTGCACTGTAGCTTTCAAATATACTCACAGTTTTACTGGAATATGTGCTTTCCATTTATACCATACGCATCGATTATTTGAACTCGAGCGAGCTGTTGTATAAATGAGTTGAAATCTGGAAAAAATTGTCTTCCATACTAAAAGCCGATATATGCCTGTTGGTTTACATACGTGCACTATTTATTTGAACTCGAACCCTCTGTTTATATTGAATCTGAACTGTTGCTTATTTTGTTCCTTGATAACTCATAATGAGTTTGCAAATTTTGGAAATGTGGGTGCATTTCACTTGCCCTACCAGTTGATAGATGTTGTTGGTCAATGGAAATATGCTTCTCCACATTTGACAGTCGAAACCCACTTGTTTATATTATAAGCACTTGCTTCAATTGAAAAGATGTTAACAGTTTGGACTCTTATTCTCAGCAATTTTGTAAAGGAGAACTTTAGATATATGGAAACCCTTCAATACAAACAACAAATATATAACCAGATTCTAAGCATCATTTGAAAACCAAGATTATGATCTGATAGTTACTGTACCTTCAATTGCTGAGCATAAATTTATTGTAAAGACCTTACAAGTCTTACCTGAACATTAATGAGATATCTAATTTTATAGCACAAGCATAGAAATACTTGGATCTTCAGTTCAGTTACAAATCCATCTTTGATTTCAACTCACAAATGCCAGTTGTAAAATTCAATCAATGACTGATTGTTGAAACTTGGCACATGGCCAATATAATGTCTCCAGTTTGGTTTTTTAGATGAACCATAAGCTTTATTACATTGCATATCTATAGTCAACAGCTAATGTCACTCTTTTGCACACTGAACAGTAGCCTGATTTAAAATATGAAAGCTCATTTACATATCAAAAACCACTGTTTACCATTTGAACTTTGTACAGGAACCTTCAGAGATTGACCTATATTCCAACATATAAGTTTAACAAACAACTTGAAAGAAATTTTGAATATGAACAAGTGATTTCTCTTTTTTGACAAGCTTTGCAAAATGTAACCATTCCAGTTCATACATATAGCCTTTGTTGAACTTGATCTTGTAGCTCTGTTTACTGTTTATATTTCCTTTTGATACTGAATCTGCATTTGATATGTTAAGTACAACAAGATGTAAATGTTTTGTCCTTTGTTAATGAAGTTTGAGCATGGGCTCGTGACACTCAAAAACAACATAATGTTAATGACTGAGGTTCGAACACGGGTTCGTGACACCCAATAAAAACAGACTGTGAACATTTAAATTATGGCATAATCTTGAAGCACTGTTTATTATTCAGCAATAAATCATTCAGAACTTGAAAATGTACTTTGAAAAACATGTAACCAGCATTTGTACAACATCATTTAGCAATTGAACTTTGAAAATTAGTAATGTTTGGCACTTCCTGTAGCTCTTATCATGGGAAACCGGTTTGTTCTGCATTCTTGAAAATGACTGAAAATGTAAACCAGTCAGCTGTTATCTACAAAATAGTTGGTTAATCTTTTAAATAGCATGAATATGAAATACATATTCTGGAAAAGGTTTCTCAGTTCAGAAACGTACTAAGTCCTTTTCATTCAGATACCTGGTTAATCAAAAAGTAAACATACACCATAATAGTCATTAGTAGCAAAAGGTTTCATGTTTTAGAAACACGTCCCTTTAACACTGCCTTACAGTGAGTGTTAGTATACATTTTCTTATTACATTTATCATTCCGGATTGATATGCAATTTGAAAATTAGATTTCTAAAGTATGTTATTCTCTTTTCATGCATTGCTTAGATCCAATAGGATCTAATAATTTCTTCTTCTTTCTTGTAGATGCGAACCCTAAGGACCTAAATGCAGATGGAGACTCAAGGAGTGAAGACCTAGATGCGAAGACCTGACAGACAACCAACAAACTCAAGGATAACACAAGGCAATGCATGGGACCCCTATTCCATACTTCAGTTTCTACTTTTTATTCTGCAATGTACTCTATTTATTGAAACATTAAATATGAAACAAAAAGGACACTTGTATACTACATTCTGTATGAATTCACAATTTAATGATCATTGATGAATTTTGAATTATGTAACAAATGATCAATACTTAGAGTACATTAATGACATCTGATAATTAATGTAATAAGGACATGCAAACTAACAAAACCTGCAAGGCAATGTTAACTAGACAAACAAACATGCAATCTTTTTCTACTAATGCCTATTATGTTGTATGTTTTCTTTTTGAGTAATAATATCAAATAGAGAAAAGAAAGCCTCAAACTATAAAGAGGGAAACCCTTGCGGATTTAGAGCATATTGTGGAAACACAAATGAACAAAATATCAGAAGATACTTAAAAAACCCTCATATAAATAGAAAGAAACAACATAACTTTCTGTAAAAAACTTTACGAAAGATCCTCATAGAGCTGGTCTGAGAGACAGAATGTACATGGAAACATGAGTAAGAAGTCTGCAAGGGAGAGCTAGAACGAGGATAATCAATGGTAATGATAGTCAATGAAACTCTATTCAAACCCTAGCTAAAAGGTGACACCTTCTTCTCTGAAATTCTAGAGCATTTGAATTCCCTAATCCCAAATTTCACAATGGAAGTCATAAAGTATTTTAGGGTTTTCTTAGAAATCTTATGAAAAGTTCTCAGTTTATTTTAGGCATTTGTTTTGCCTTTGAAATGTTTGAAGATTATCAAATGTAATGGTAGTGTTATTCTATTGAATAGTGTAAAATGTATTACTTACATTATTTAGTAATGTATTTTATATTATTCAATAAAATAAATTAAGGGTATTAATTTATTATTTGCAAATTCAACATTGTAATTAATATTAATTAAGTGATATTTATATATTAATTAATTAATATTAAATCTAAAAATACAGTAAAACATAGACTTTGCTTTGATTTTATTAATCAAGGCTAGGAGGTCAAACTATGAATGAACTCATTGTTGTCTTGGAGTTGGATTGAGAGAGGGGATGTTGTATTTTTCCAAGTGGAGAGACTTTTAGTCAAGATGAGAGTTTTCATTTTGTGTAGACTTAGAGGTAAAGTGGCGGTGACTTGTTGTTGCCACGCGTCCTAGAGTTCATTTTGAACTTGGAGACATTTTGGTGACAAGTAGAGTGATTATAGGAGCTCTTGGAGTCAGTTCTAATTTGTCATCATGCAGGTTTGATGGAGGGAGACTTTCATTCCTTTTGGACACTATTGTGGAGCTTCTAAATTGCTATTTTTTAGGTTTTTTTTGTTATTCTATCTGAGTTTGTATTTTTCAAAATGCAGTTCCACCTTTTGAGGTTCTTGTCGGGATTTGAAGTTGTTATATGTAGCTCCTTTGTACATTCTAGAGAGTTCCTAGGGAGATATCCCATGTCATGTGACAGACTTTGTTCTTTACATCGTGCTTATTTTAGCTACTATTCTTGTGAGAGTTATTGTTATCTTCTGCCTTAGAGCATAGTATACAACATATTGGATCTATCTTAAGGCTTTTCTCTATATGGAACTTGTGATTGATTTTTTGCCTTGTGTTTCATTTGTGAAACCTTAGTTTTATGTCTCATTTTTGCATCTTTTCAAGTTAGTGATTTTCATGTGTAGGTTAAAAGTTGTGTTATATGCAAGTATTGTTAGCCTTCTTATGAAACACTCATATACATGATAAACTCACTTTAAGATTGTATACTACATTCAATTGTGTATGCTTGATGGTGATTAAACACAATTCATTTTTAGTTTAAATTTGGTGTGTCACATTAATTTGCTTTATCTATATTTTAATTTATATTTTTCTTATCCCTTTTCCTAAGAAAGTTTTTGCAAGTTATTTTTTTAGGTGACTCGTCATAGTAGGAGTCGGCCTATCAGGTCCAACCAAGCTATAGTTTACCCACAACATTTTGGCGATTCATTCTCAATTTAAATTTGGTGCATCACATTCATTTGCTTTATCTATATTTCAATTTATATTTTTCTTATCCCTTTTTCCAAGAAAGTTTATGCAAGTTATTTGTTTAGGTGAATCATCATACTAGGAGCCGACCAATCTGGAGGTCCAACCAAGCTATAAATTACCCACAATATTTTGGTTATTCCCATGTTCCCCAAAAGTGTTAGGCTCAAGTAAAGCTTAACAAGGGTGCACTTTTGGGAGTTAATAGTGTTATGTTGCAACTAGGTTTTGAGTGCATGTATGTTTGAAATAACAATGTCATGCCTTAATAAATCAATTTGGTGCATCACCATTAGGAGTAGTTTCATTTCATGTTTCATTCTAACCCTTTCCCTAGGATAAGCTTTAGTTTAGGTGAACCTTAAAGAGGAAGATGTCCTTCTCCAGTGGCTCAATTATGTTTTTGGCCACCCATAGCCAATAATTATTCCAAAATATCACTAGATGTTGAGCTTCTAATTCAAGAGGGTGCATATATTAGGTGGTAACATGTCTTTTTTGAAAATTGGCTTAAACCTTTATGAGAGATGAATGATTTTGAAGGTCATTTACTTTTCTTTGTCGTTCTTCAACTATTACTCATAATTACATCTTTGTGTCATATTTTTTTGTTAATATGCAAATTCTCATTTAAAGAATCTTGTTTTACCTGAGGTTTTGCCTACATAACAAAAGTCTGAAAATTGCTTAAAACAAATTGCATACTTGTGCCAACAACCACTGTGGCTTGAGAAAATTTATTCCTCCTTGTAGGATAATCTCTAACGAGGTGACCTTCTTGACAAGAGAAAAAAATTAAGCATTCAACTTGTTCAAGTACATAAGAGGTTGTAGAAATTAAAATCCCATCCCTATTAGTTTAATGTTGTTAGGTAGTTGATTAGTTAGGTCCATTTCCATGATCTAGGGTGAAATCTTAAGGTGGAAAATTTACATCTATTATTCATCCACCAAAAAATCCTTTTGCGATGAAATACTATTTCTCTTAGTAAAAGATGGAAATAAAGATTTTAAAAGGGTAACTTGATCTACAAAGGGTATTTGGATCTAGAGTGGCCTTTGGAATGAAAGTTTAGAGTCCATTCCTGTACATAACATATCGGCCCACAAATAAATCAGGTGCCATGTTTTAGAACAACCTTAGCGTGCTTTGCATATCTAAATGCAGAAGCCTCATATCCTTTTCCTAGCCCCATTAAGGTTTATATCTAGCAATGTGTTTGTAAACCTTTGATAGGGTTGGCTTTTCAGAGAGCTCACTTCAAAAGAGTGAATATATTAGTAGCATGTTATAAAGTGGTTTTTCCCAAATTGGGTTTCTAATATAAATACTGGTGTCATACTTGTGTGAATGTTTTTGGTGTGAACATTTCTATGTTTTGCAAGATAAATACTGTTGGATAGTGGATTGCATTGTTATATATTTCTGTCATATATTCTGTAATGACCGAGTAGTGTTGGTGATTAGATATGAAAGTATTGAAGCATTTGAAAGTTGAATTTATACATCTAGACCTGAGAACAACTGATTCACCCGCCCGCTCTATTGTTCTAAATCATATTAACAATTTCTCGGTTTCTTTAAGGCATTTGTTTTACCTTTGAAATGCTTGAAGATTATCGAACGTAACGGTAATGTTATTCCATTGAATAATATAAAATATATTAATTACATTATTTAGTAAGGTATTTTATATTATTCAATGAAGTAAATTAAGGATCTTAATTTATTATTTACATATTCAACATTGTAATTAATATTAATTAAGTTATATTTATTTATCAATTAATTAATATTAAATCTAAATATACATTAATAGATAGACTTTGCTTTGATTTTGTTAATCAAGGATAAGAGATCAAACTAGGAATGAACTCATTGTTGTCTTGGAGTTGGATTGATAGAGGGGGCGTTGTATTTTTCCAAGTGGACAAACTTTTAGTCAAGAGAAGAGTTTTCATTTTCTATAGACTTAGAGGTGAAGTGGTGGTGACTTGTTGTTGCCACATGTCCTAGAGTTCATTTTGAACTTGGAGACATTTTCTTGACTACTAGAGTGATTCTAGGAGCTCTTGGAGTAAGTTCTGAGTTGTAATCATGTGGTTTTGATGGAGGGAGACTTTCATGCCTTTTCGACACTATTATGGAGCTTATAGAGTCCTATTTTTCAGGATTTTTTTTTATTATATCTGAGTTTGCATTTTTGAAATGCAGTTCCACCTTTTGAGGTTTTTGTTAGGATTTGAAGTTGTTATATGTAGCTCCCTTGTACATTCTAGAGAGTTCTTGGGGATATATCCTATGTCATGTGACAGACTTTGTCCTTTACATCGTGCTAATTTCAACTACTATACTTGTGAGATTTATTGTTATTTTTTGCCTTGGAGCATAAGATACAACATATTGGATCTATCTTAAGGCATTTCTCTGTATGCAACATGTGATTGATGTTCTTCCTCGCGTTTCATTTCTGAAACCTTAGTTTTATGTCTCATTTTTGTATCTTTTCAAGTAAGTGATTTTCAAGTGTAGGTTATAAGTTGTGTTATATACAAGAATTGTTAACTGTGATTTATCTTTCTAATAGTGTTTAATGCGCCTTCTTATGGAACACCAATATACATGATAAATCCCTTTAAGATTGTATACCACATTGAGCTGTGTCTGCTTGATTGTGTGTTTAAAAGCAATTCATTCTCAGTTTAAATATGGTGCATGACAGGTTCATTTGCTTTATCTATATTTCAATTTATGTTTTTATTATCCCTTTTACCAATAATTTTTTTGCAAGTTATTTATTTAGGTGATTCATCATATTAGGAGCCGACCTATCTGGAGGTCCAACCAAGCTATAGGTTACCCACAACCTTTTGGTTGTTCTCATATTCCCCAAAAGTGTTAGGTTCAAGTAAAGCTTAACAAGGGTGCACTTTTGGGAGTTAATAGTGTTATGTTGTAGCTAGGTTTTGAGTGCATGTATGTTTGAAATAACAATGTCATGCCCTAAGAAATCAATTTGGTGCAAGACCCTTAGGAGTAGGTTTCATTTCATGTTTCCTTCTAACCCTTTCCCCAAGATAAGCTTTAGTTTAGGTGAAGTTTCAAGAGCAAGATGACCTTCTCCAGCGGCTCACTTATGTTTTAGGCCACTCATATCCAATAATTGTTTCAATATATCACTATAAGGTTGAACTCCTAGTTCATGTTACACTATTTTTCATCATGCAAAATAATAGACAAATAGTAAGGGTGCATTTAGGTACTTTCATTTAACAGAGCTTTTCAGGTTATGTGAATTAGCATTTTTGTTATTGCATTCATATCAGATTGATAAATTGTACTCTAAGTATTGATCACATGTCAAAAACTTTCAAATTCATATTTGATCATTACATTGTGCATTCATACTGAATGTAATTTACAAATGTTCATTCATACTTCATATCTAATATCAATAAGTAGAGTACAAAGTGCAAAATAGAAAGAAGAGATAGGGTATGAGTGAGTCCTCTGCATTGCCTTGAAGTTGTCTGCATATTTGGAGCTGGTTGTTGTGTCTGGTCCAAGTTAGCCGGGTCTCTGTCTGAGTCTGCATCTTTCTGGTCCCTAAGTCTTTAGGGGTTGTCCTGCATCATGGTTAAAGGTTTGT
>MU218078.1:4335-15326 GCA_018584345.1 Thuja plicata | reverse complement strand
TGAAATATTAATTTAAAGTTTCAATTTTGCTCAATCAGAGGAAAACCCACCTAATATTTTGATGTCAAATGCTTCTATTTTAAATTTCATGGAGATCTGAGCTCGTTTGAAATATTAATTTTAAGTTAAAATTTTACATAATCAGTGGGAAACCCACCTAATATTTTGATGTCAAATGCTTCCAATTTAAATTTCATGAAGATCGGAGCTCGTTTGAAATATTAATTTAAAGTTTTAATTTTCTCAATTAGAGGAGAACCCACGTAATATTTTGATGTCAAATGCTTCCATTTTAAATTTCATGAAGATCAAAGCTCATTTGAAATAATAATTTAAACATTCAATTTTGCTCAAGGGCGTAAAATGTGTCACCAAAAAATTTCAATTTTGCACAATCAGAGGTAAAACCACCTAATATTTTGATCTCAATTGCTTCCATTTTAAATTTCATGAACATCAGAGCTCATTTGAAATATTAATTTAAACTTTTAATTTTGCTCAATCAGAGGAAAACCCACCTAATATTTTGATGTCAAATGCTTCTATTTTAAATTGGAAGGATCTAACCTCAAAATATTAATTTAACATTTCAAATATTAATTTAAATTTTTAGTTTTACACAATCAGAGGAAAACGCACCTAATATTTTAATGTCAAATGCTTCCATTTTAAATTACACAAAGATCGGATCTCGTTTGAAATATAAATTTAAAGTTTCAATTTTGCTCAATCAGAGGAAAACCCACCTAATATTTTGATGTCAAATACTTCTATTTTAAATTTCACGGAGATCCGAGCTCATTTGAAATATTAATTTCAAGTTTCAATTTTACACAATCAATGGAAAACCCACCTAATATTTTGATGTCAAATGCTCCCAATTTAAATTTCATGAAGATCGGAGCTCGTTTGAAATATTAATTTAAAGTTTCAATTCTCTCAATCAGAGGAGAACCCACCTAATATTTTTATGTCAAATACTTCCATTTTAAATTTCATGAAGATCGGAGCTCAATTTGAAATATTAATTTAAACATTCAATTTTTCTCCCGGACTTAAAATGTGTCAAAAAAATTTTCAATTTTACACAATCAAAGGGAAACCCACCTAATATTTTGATGTCAAATGCTTGCATTTTAAATTTCAAGAGCATCAGAGCTCGTTTTAAATATTAATTTAAACTTTCAATTTTGCTTAATCAGAGGAAAACCCGCGTAATATTTTGATGTCAAATGCTTCTATGTTAAATTAGAAGCATCTGACATCTAAATATTAACTTAAAGTTTCAAATATTAATTTAATGTTTCAGTTTTATAGAGTGATAGGAAAACCCACCTAATATTTTACTGTCAAATGCTTTCATTTTAAATTTCACGAAGACAAGATCTCGTTTGAAATATTAATTTAAAGTTTCAATTTTGCTCAATCAGAGTAAAACCCACCTAATATTTTGATGTCAAATGCATCTATTTTAAATTTCATGGAGAGTCGAGCTTGTTTGAAATATTAATTTCAAGTTTCAATTTTACACAATTAGTGGAAAACCCACCTAATATTTTGATGTCAAATGCTTCCAATTTAAATTTCACAAAGATCGGTGCTCATTTCAAATATCAATTTAATATTTCAATTTTCTCAATCAGAGGAGAACCCACCTAATATTTTGATGTCAAATGCTTCCATTTTATATTTCATGAAGATCGGAGCTCATTTGAAATATTAATTTAAACATTCAATTTATCTCCCAGACGTAAAATGTGTCAAAAAAAAGTTTCAATTTTGCACAATTAGAGGTAAACCCACCTAATATTTTGATGTCAAATGCTTCCATTTTAAGTTTCATCAACATCGAAGCTCGTTTGAAATATTAATTTAAACTTTCAATTTTGCTCAATCAAAGGAAAACCCACCTAATATTTTGATGTCAAATGCTTCTATTTTAAATTGGAAGGATCTGACGTCAAAATATTAATTTAAAGTTTCAATTTTAGACAATCAGAGGAAAACCCACCTAATATTTTAATGTCAAATGCTTCCATTTTAAATTTCACGAAGATCAGATCGCGTTTGAAATATTAATTCAAAGTTTAATTTTGCTCAATTAGAGGAAAACCCACCTAATATTTTGATGTCAAATGCTTCTATTTTAAATTTCATGGAGAGCCGAGCTTGTTTGAAATATTAATTCCGAGTTTCAATTTTACATAATCAGTGGAAAACCCACCTAATATTTTCATGTCAAATGGTTCCAATCTAAATTTCACGAAGATCGGAGCTCGTTTAAAATATTAATTTAATGTTTCAATTCTCTCAATGATGCAACAATTTCTGGAGGTCATAACTTTTGACTCAGAAGTGGGTTTTGCCTAAAATTTACGGGCGGATTAGTGAGGTGAATGAGAATTTGGAATTCTATCATTCTGGCATTGTGTTGTCTTTTTTTGTGAATTGTGTTTCTGAAGGTTTTGGGCTACATCAAATAAACAGAGGAGAACCCACATAATATTTTGATGTCAAATAATTGTATTTTAAATTTCACGAAGATCATAGCTCATTTGAAATATTAATTTAAACATTCAATTTAGCTCCCAGATGTAAAACGTGTCACAAAAAAGTTTGAATTTTGCACAATCAAAGGTAAACCCACCTAATATTTTGATGTCAAATGCTTCCATTTTAAATTTCACGAACATAAAAGCTCGTTTGAAATATTAATTTAAACTTTAATTTTTGCTCAATGAGAGGAAAACCCACCTAATATTATGATGTAAAATGCTTCTATTTTAAATTGCAAGCATATGACATCAAAATATTAATTTAAAGTTTAAAATATTAATTTAAAGTTTTAGTTTTACACAATCAGAGGAAAACCCACCTAATATTTTAATGTCAAATCTTTCCATTTTAAATTTCACAAAGATCAGATCTCGTTTGAAATATTAATTTAAAGTTTCAATTTTGCTCAATCAGAGATAAACCCACCTAATATTTTGATGTCAAATGCTTCTATTTTAAATTTCACAGAGATCCGAGCTTGTTTGAAATATTAATTTCAAGTTTCAATTTTATACAATCAGTGGAAAACCCACCTAATACTTTGATGTCAAATGCTTCCAATTTAAATTTCACGAAGATCGGAGCTCGTTTGAAATATTAAGTTAAAGTTTTAATTTTCTCAATTAGAGAACCCACCTAGTATTTTGATGTCAAATGCTTCCATTTTAAATTTCATGAAGATCGGAGCTCATTTGAAATATTAATTTAAACATTCAATTTTTCTCCCGGACGTAAAACATGTCACAAAAAAGTTTCAATTTTGCACAATCAGAGGTGAACCCACCTAATATTTTGATGTCAAATGCTTCCATTTTAAATTTCACGAACATTGAAGCTCGTTTGAAATATTAATTTAAACTTTCAATTTTGCTCAATCAAAGGAAAACCCACCTAATATTATGATGTCAAATGCTTCTATTTTAAATTGGAAGCATTTGACACCAAAATATTAATTTAAAGTTTCAAATATTAATTTAAAGTTTTAGTTTTACCCAATCAGAGGAAAACCCACCTAATATTTTAATGTCAAATGCTTCCATTTTAAATTTCACAAAGATCAGATCTCGTTTGAAATATTAATTTAATGTTTCAATTTTGCTAAATCAGAGTAAAACGCACCTAACATTTTGATGTCAAATGCTTCTATTTTAAATTTTATGGAGATCCGAGCTCATTTGAAATATTAATTTAAAGTTTCAATTTTATACAATTAGTGGAAAACCCACCTAATATTTTGATCTCAAATGCTTCCAATTTAAATTTCACGAAGATCGGAGCTAGATTGAAATATTAATTTAAAGTTTCAATTWTCTCAATCAGAGGAGAACCCASCTAATATTTTGATGTCAAATTATTTCATTTTAAATTTTACAAAGATCGKAGCTCATTTGAAATATTAATTTAAACATTCAATTTTGCTGCCGGAYGTAAAAYGTGTCACAAAAAAGTTTCAATTTTGCACAATCAGAGGTAAACCCACCTAATATTTTGATGTCAAATGCTTCCATTTTAYGTTTCACGAACATCAGAGCTCGTTTGAAATATTAATTTAAACTTTYAATTTTGCTCAATCAGAGGAAAACCCACCTAATATTTTGATGTCAAATTTTTCTATTTTAAATTGGAAGGATCTGACATCAAAATATTAATTTAAAGTTTCAAATATTAATTTAAAGTTTCAGTTTTACACAATCAGAGGAAAATCCACCTAATATTTTAATGTCAAATGCTTCCATTTTAAATTTCATGAATATCGGATCTCGTTTGAAATATTAATTTAAATTTTCAATTTTGCTCAATCAGAGGAAAACCCACCTAAGATTTTAATGTCAAATGCTTTTATTTTAAATTTCATGGAGATCTGAGCTCGTTTGAAATATTAATTCCGAGTTTCAATTTTACACAATCAGTGGAAAACCCACCTAATATTTTGATGCCAAATGCTTCCAATTTAAATTTCACGAAGATCAAAGCTCGTTTGAAATATTAATTTAAATTTTCAAATCTCTCAATGATGCAGCAACTTTCGGAGGTCATAACTTTTGACCCGGATATGGGTTTTTGCTAAAATTTTACGGTTAGATTCGTGAGCTAGATTTAATGGTAGTATCAACCAAGCAAGCTTTGTTGGCAGTCGTTTCAAAATCTTTTTGGAAGCCTGAAGTTTCATCTTGACCTTCAAAATTAGCTTTTTTCTTTTCTTTCCAATTTTTTGAGTTTTGTTTTTTTTAATAAATCCAAAATCGTGTTTCTGATTTTGTGGATTAGTTGGCAATTCATCTTGCCTTAGTTGATAGATTTTTTTGGGAAAAATCAAGATTCTTAAGATGAGTTTTAGAAGTTACCAAAAATGGAAAAAAACTATTTTTCCCAAAAATTTGCCAAATATGTTAATTTTTGAAATTGTAATAAGTAGGAGTTTTCTTTCAATATAGAGGATAGTAGTTGGACGTAGTTAATGAGAATTTGGAATTCTATCATTCTGGCATTGTATTGTCTTTTTTTGTTAATTGTGTTTCTAAATGTTTTGGGCTACATCACTCAATTAGAAGATAACCCACCTAATATTTTGATGTCAAATGCTTCCATTTTAAATTTTACGAAGATCGGAGCTCATTTGAAATATTAATTTAAACATTGAATTTTACTCGTGGACGTAAAATGTGTCACAAAAAGTTTCAATTTTGCACAATCAAAGGTAAACCCACCTAATATTTTGATGTCAAATGCTTCCATTTTGAATTTCATGAACATCGGAGCTCGTTTGAAATATTAATTGAAACTTTCAATTTTTCTCAATCAGAGGAAAACCCACCTAATATTATGATGTCAAATGCTTCTATTTTGAATTGGAAGCATAAATATTAATTTAAAGTTTAAAATATTAATTTAAAGTTTCAGTTTTACACAATCAGGGGAAAACCCACCTAATATTTTAATGTCAAATGCTTCTATTTTAAATTTCACAAAGATCGGATCTCGTTTGAAATATTAATTTAATGTTTCAATTTTTCTCAATCAGAGCAAAACCCGTCTAATATTTTAATGTCAAATGCTTCAATTTTAAATTTCATAGAGATCCGAGCTTGTTTGAAATATTAATTTCAAGTTTCAATTTTACACAATTTGTGGAAAACCCACCTAATATTTTGATGTCAAATGCTCTCAATTTAAATTTCACGAAGATCGGAGCTCATTTGAAATATTAATTTAAAGTTTTAACTTTCTCAATTAGGGGAGATCCCACCTAATATTTTTATGTCAAACGCTTCCATTTTAAATTTCATGAAGATCGGAGCTCATTTGAAATATTAATTTGAACATTCAATTTTTCTCATGAAGGTAAAATGTGTCACAAAAAAGTTTCAATTTTGCACAATAATAGGTGAACCCACCTAATATTTTGATGTCAAATGCTTCTATTTTAAATTTCATGAACATCAGAGCTCATTTGAAATATTAATTTAAACTTTCAATTTTGCTCAATCAGAGGAAAACCCACCTAATATTATGATGTAAAATGCTTCTATTTTAAATTGGAAGCATTTGACATCAAAATATTAATTTAAAGTTTCAAATATTAATTTAAAAACTTAGTTTTACACAATCAGAGGAAAACCCACCTAATATTTTAATTTCAAATGCTTCCATTATAAATTTCACGAAGATCGGATCTCATTTGAAATATTAATTTATAGTTTCAATTGTGCTCAATCAGAGGAAAACCTACCTAATATTTTGATGTCAAAAGCTTCTATTTTAAATTTCATAGAGATCCAAACTCATTTGAAATATTAATTTCAAGTTTCAATTTTACACAATCAGTGGAAAACCTACCTAAAATTTTGATGTCAAATGCTTCCAATTTAAATTTCACGAAGATCGGAGCTCATTTGAAATATTAATTTAAAGTTTCAATTTTCTCAATCAGAGGAGAACCCACCTAATATTTTTATGTCAAATGCTTCCATTTTAAATTTCACGAAGATCGGGGCCCGTTTGAAATATTAATTTAAACATTCAATTTTGCTCCCAGACATAAAACATGTCACAAAAAAGTTTCAATTTTGCACAATCAGAGGTAAAACTACATAATATTTTGATGTCAAATGTTTCTATTTTCAATTTCACAAAGATTGAAGCTCATTTAAAATATTAATTTAAACTTTTAATTTTGCTTAATCAGAGGAAAACCCACCTTATATTTTGATGTCAAATGCTTCTATTTTAAATTGGAAGCATTTGACATCTAAATATTAATTTAAAGTTTTAAATATTCATTTAAAGTTTCAATTTTACACAATCAGAGGAAAACCCACATAATATTTTAATGTCATATGCTTCCATTTTGAATCTCATGAAGATTGGATCTCATTTGAAATATTAATTTAAATTTTCAATTTTGCTCAATCAGATGAAAACCCACCTAATATTTTGATGTCAAATGCTTCTATTTTAAATTTCACGGAGATTTGAGCTCATTTGAAATATTAATTTCAAGTTTCAATTTTACACAATCAATGGAAAACCCACCTAATATTTTGATGTCAAATGCTTCCATTTTAAATTTCATGAAGATCGAAGCTCATTTGAAATATTAATTTAAACATTCAATTTTTCTCCCAGACGTAAAATGTGTCAAAAAAAAGTTTCAATTTTGCACAATCAGAGGTAAACCCACCTAATATTTTGATGTCAAATGCTTCCATTTTAAATTTCAAGAGCATCAGAGCTTGTTTTAAATATTAATTTAAAATTTCAATTTTGCTCAATCACAGAAAAGCTCGCCTAATATTTTGATGTCAAATGCTTCTATTTTAAATTACAAGCATCTGACATCAAAATATTAACTTAAAGTTTCAAATATTAATTTAAAGTTTCAGATTTATAGAGTAAGGGGAAAACCCACCTAATATTTTAATGTCGAATGCTTCCATTTTAAATTTCACAAAGATCGTATCTCGTTTGAAATATTAATTTAAAGTTTTAATTTTGCTCAATCAGAGAAAAACCCACCTAATATTTTGATGTTAAATGCTTCTATTTTAAATTTCATGGAGATCCGAGCTTGTTTGAAATTTAATTTCAATTTTCAATTTTACACAATCAGTGGAAAACCCACCTAATATTTTGATGTCAAATGCTTCCAATTTAAATTTCATGAAGATCAGAGCTCATTTGAAATATTAATTTAATGTTTCAATTTTTCTCAATCAGAGGTGAATCCACCTAATATTTTGATGTCAAATGCTTCCATGTTAAATTTCACAAAGATCGGAGCTCATTTGAAATATTATTTTAAACATTCAATTTTGCTCCTGGACGTAAGACGTGTCACGAAAAAGTTTCAATTTTGCAGAATCAAAGGTAAACCCACCTAATATTTTGATGTCAAATGCTTGCATTTTAACTTTCATGAACATCATAGCTCGTTTGAAATATTAATTTAAACTTTCAATTTTGCTCAATCAGAGGATAACCCACCTAATATTTTGTTGTCAAATGCTTCTATTTTAAATTGGAAGGAACTAACATCAAAATATTAATTTAAAGTTTCAGTTTTACACAATCAGAGGAAAACCCACCTAATATTTTAATGTCAAATGCTTCCATTTGAAATTTCATGAAGATCGGATCTCATTTTAAATATTAATTTAAAGTTTCAATTTTGCTCAATCAGAGAAAAACCCACCTAATACTTTGATGTCAAATGCTTGTATTTTAAATTTCTAAGAGATCCGAGCTCGTTTGAAATATTAATTCTGAGTTTCAATTTTACACAATCAGTTGAAAACCCACCTAATATTTTAATGTCAAATGCTTCCAATTTAAATTTCACAAAGATCGAAGCTCATTTGAAATATTAATTTAAAGTTTCAATTCTCTTAATGATGAAGCAACTTCCGGAGGTCATAACTTTTGACTCGGATGTGGGTTTTAGCAGAAATTTTACAGGCGGATTCGTGAGCAAGATTTAATGGTGGACCTAATCAACATAGCTTTGTTTGCGGTCATTTCAAAATCTTGTCGGGAGCTTGAATTTTCATCTTGACTTTCAAAATTAGCTTTTTTCTTATCTTTCCAATTTTTTAAGTTTTATTTTTTGTAATAAATCTGAAATTGTGTTTCTGATTTCATGGATTAGTTGGCAATTTATCTTGCCTTAGTTGATAGATTTTCTAGGGAAAAATCAAAATTGTTAGGATGAGTTTTAAAAGTTAACCAAAATGAAAAAAAATTATTTTTCCCAAAAATTTGCCAAATATAGTAATTTTTGAAATTGTGATAAGTAGGAGTTTTTTTTTCATTCTAGAGGAGAGTAGTTGGACGTAGTTAAAGAGAATTTGGAATTCTATCATTCTGGCATTGTGTTGTCTTTTTTTGTGAATTGTGTTTCTGAAGGTTTTGGGCTACATCACTCAATTAGAGGAGAACCCACCTAATATTTTGATGTCAAATACTTCCATTTTAATTTTCACAAAGATTGGAGCTCATTTGAAATATTAATTTAAACATTCAATTTTTCTATCGGATGTAAAATGTGTCACAAAAATTTTTTGATTTTGCACAATCAGAGGTAAACCCACCTAATATTTTGATGTCAAATGCTTCCATTGTAAATTTCATGAACATCAGAACTCGTTTGAAATATTAATTTAAACTTTAATTTTTGCTCAATCAGAGGAAAAACCCACCTAATATTATGATTTCAACTACTTCTATTTTAAATTGGAAGCATTTGACATCAAAATATTAATTTAAAGTTTCAAATATTAATTTAAAGTTTTAGTTTTACACAATCAGAGGAAAACCCACCTGATATTTTAATGGCAAATGCTTCCATTCTAAATTTCACGAAGATCAGATCTCGTTTAATATATTATTTTAAAGTTTCAATTTTGCTCAATCATAGAAAAACCCACCTAATATTTTGATGTCAAATACTTCTATTTTAAATTTTATGGAGATTCAAGCTCGTTTGAAATATTAATTTTGAGTTTCAATTTTACACAATCAGTGGAAAACCCACCTAATATTTTGATACCAAATGCTTCCATTTCAAATTTCACAAAGATCGAAGCTCGTTTGAAATATCAATTTAATGTTTCAATTTTCCCAATCAGAGGAGAACCCACCTAATATTTGGATGTCAAATGCTTCCTTTTTAAGTTTCTCAAAGATCGGAGCTCATTTGAAATATTTATTTAAACATTTAATTTTGATCTCGGACGTAAAATATGTCACAAAAATGTTTCAATTTTGCACAATCAGAGGTAAACCCACCTAATATTTTGATGTCAAATTCTTCCATTTTAAATTTCAAGAACATCAGAGCTCTTTTGAAATATTAATTTAAAATTTAAATTTTGCTCAATCAAAGGAAAACCCACCTAATATTATTATGTCAAATGCTTCTATTTTAAATTGGTAGAATTTGACATCAAAATATTAATTGAAAGTTTCAAATATTAATTTAAAGTTTCAGTTTTACACAATCAGAGGAAAACCCACATAATATTTTATTGTCAAATGCTTCCATTTTAAATCTCACCAAGATCGGATCTCGTTTGAAATATTAATGTAAAGTTGCAATTTTCCTGAATTAGAGGAAAACCCACCTAATATTTTGATGTCAAATGCTTCTATTTTAAATTTCACAGAGATCCGAGCTCATTTGAAATATTAATTTCAAGTTTCAATTTTACACAATCAGTGGAAACCCCACCTAATATTTTGATGTCAAATGCTTCTAATTTAAATTTCACGAAGATCGAAGCTCTTTTGAAATATTAATTTAAAGTTTTAATTTTCTCAATTAGGGGAGAAACCACCTAATGTTTTGATGTCAAATGCTTCCATTTTAAATTTCATGAAGATCAGACCTCATTTGAAATATTAATTTAAACATTCAATTTTGCTCTTAGATATAAAACATGTGACAAAAAAGTTTAAATTTTGTACAATCAGAGGTGAACACACCTAATATATTGATGTCAAATGCTTCCATTTTAAATTTCACAAACATCAAAGCTCGTTTGAAATATTAATTTTTACTTTCAATTTTGCTCAATTAGAGGAAAACCCACCTAATATTATGATGTCAAATGCTTCCATTTTAAATTGGAAGCATTTGACATGAAAATATTAATTTAAAGTTTCAAATTTTCATTTAAATTTTTAGTTTTACACAATCAGAGGAAAACCCACCTAATATTTTAATGTCAAGTGCTTCCATTTTAAATTTCACAAAGATCAGATCTCGTTTGAAATATTAATTTAAAGTTTCAATTTTGCTCAATCAGAGGAAAACCCACGTAATATTTTGATGTCAAATGCTTCTATTGTAAATTTCATGGAGATCCAAGCTCCTTTGAAATATTAATTTCAAGTTTCAATTTTACACAATCAGTGGAAAACCCACCTAATATTATGAT
>MU218072.1:16331-33420 GCA_018584345.1 Thuja plicata | reverse complement strand
GTAAAATACATATTAATATATAATACGTATAAAATAATATATAATATATGATATATAATGTAATATTTAATATTAATATATATTATATAATATTTAATATTAATATATATTATATAATATTTAATATTTAATATATAATCTAATATAATATTTAATATATAATTCAATATATATTTTTTAAGATAGAATATTCAATATATAATATTTAGTATATAATTCAATATATAATAGATATTATATATTATCTAATATATATAATATCATATGAAGTATGGAGAAAGGGGAGGGAAAGAGGGGGAAAGGGGAGGGAAAATTAAAAACTAAAAATTCTACCGGCTTTATCGGGTACCTGAAAATATCGGGTACCCGATTAGGCTCGATATTGCTTTGTGCACCATACCTACCTGGTCAACTCTTCAAATGTCTCAAAAACATGTTTTTCCCCTGTTTCTCTGAGTTCCAGACTTCGACCATGTAGCTGACGACTTTTTTTTGACCCAAATTTGATGAAACAAAAAGGGTATCTTAAGGAGATTATCAGCTTTCTATCGATATAATTGTCGTCAAATTTTGAATTTGGTAAGTAATTATTAGTTATTTTCCAACTGAGTTACCTCTAAAGTGTTGATTTATATACTGATTGAAAAATGGCTATAACTTTCAGACGGTGTAACATTTTTGAAAACTGAAAAATGTGTCACATTTTATGCTTCGCCTACTATAAGAAAAAAAATTATTTTTTTGAATTTGGTAAAGTTTTCAATGAGTTAAGGTGGTCAGACACAGGAGTTTTTTATTCTGAAAATGTTGTAGCAGATAATTCATAATTAATTATTTTTTTATCATAAAATTACAAAAAAATATGCGTCACATCCAAGAAGGAGTCTAATACTTATATATAAAATATTATAAAAAAATATTATCATTTGATTATGATTAAGGTGGTCAGACATACACCTACTTCTTATTTTTTTCCTGGAATTTTTGTACTGCTACATTGAAATCTATACTTTTCACCAATCATATTAACTTTTTTTTAGAAAAGGCCTAGAAGTTTAGAAACTACATTCAAGTTCCTATAGATTCTATTCTTAAAATTTTTTTATATTAAGTTGATAGCTAGTTCAAATTTTCACGTCAAGTTGACTAACCCTGATTTTGCTGATTTTACATTGCCACTTAAGGGCATAGTTTGGCCCCCCATGATCTTGCACATACCCGTATGTCAAATAACACTTGAATGCCCCTGCATTTTCTTGTATTCCACGTCTTTTAGTTTATTTTTCTATTCTGTGCATAATAACCCACATTTGATAGCTTATCAACGAGAGGAGCACTACAGCATAGTTCTTGCTAAACGTTGGTATTCAGATATGACATGATGTTGGTTGTATGATTTCGATATGACATGATGTTGGTTGTAGGATTGAAATTATATATAGTTTGAAATCTTTGATGTGACATGATGTTGGTTGTATGATTGAAATTATATATAGTTTGAAATCTTTGATGGCTTTCAATCATGCAAGTGGAATGAATGAAGTTGGGTGAGCCCATAAGTAATACATTCATCCTTTATGTCTTAACTTCAAAACCATTACAGTAAAAAATCAGTTGGTAGCCAATTGTAGAGTTATCCCCTAATTTATGTAATGCTCAATGCTCCTTACTTGTTGCTGCTATACTTGACCTATTGAGAAATTCCACTTATTCTAGCATAAGTGAAGTCTTAACTGCTAAATGCTTACTAATGACCAAATTCTATAAAAGGTAACCAAATTCTATAAAAGGTATAGGGGAATATCCCCACTAGTTGTTCAGGCTAACTTCGTGTATCTAGAACTCCTAAATAGTAAGTCAGATTTTGATGATTTTTTTGGTGTAGTTATGTATGTGAATTAAGAGCTTAAGCTAAGGTTTCAGCTTCTGGGTATTCACAGATCTCTGTGTAGACACTGTCGTACATAGAGTAGTTAAAAAATGGCCTTTTAAAAGTGTCGCCTGATACTCGCTATGTTCTTGCACCAATAGTCATTTTCTAAAAAATGCCAGTACTTGTGGCCAAATGTCATAGTACTCGTTACAAAATGTCACAATAGTGGTGCACAAATGGGCCAATTATCAACCAAAAAAGGTAAAAAAATGATTGGCTATTAGTACATGTGTGATCGACTATTAGTACATGTGTTTTCATTTTTGGGGCTCCTTTAGTATTAGTAATTAGGGGGGTCAAAATGACAAAAACGTCACGATTATTAGACCTCCTAACAGCGACCGGGAAATTTCTCCTATTGCAATTCTACACAAATATGAATTATAGAAAGCATTAATGAAAGTTGTTAGGTAAGATGTGGAAAATCAGAACACATTCAAATAGAGATATTAATGAAAGTTGTTAGACAAGATGTGGAAAATCGTAACATATTCAAACAAAGATATTAGCAAAATTGCTACTTCCATTCATATGATAAAAGATACGTTCTTACAAAAAATGATTGAGAATGAGAATTCTCGTGGTAAAAAGAAGAATTATGCTTTCCTTCTAAGTTGTTACGCTGCATAAAGTAGAACATAAGATGTGTAGAGCATTCTGAAGCAAGAAAGCTAATTTATTTTACTCAGTCGCCTGGATAGCGGAGTGCGAAGCCAGATGCACGAAAGGATTCATCTATCCTTTCTGCTTACTGCATACTATATAAAGTGTATAGAGACAATTTTTTTTTGTTCAGAATGACTATGGCTTGCTAGGTCTCTATGGACACAAATGTTACAAAAGTGTCGAACATATATGGTGTAGAAAACATGCAAAAAAAATGCGAGACAGGGAACCACAATGTGCTCGATGTGTATGGTGTCAAATGTACAACATGTGTGGAGCCAAATCCTATGTCAAAAGGCCTGCCAAGTGTCACAAGCATATGGAAGATTAACCTATGCTAAGTTCCAAAGTCAAAGCATGTGATTGTAGCACGCAATAAAGAGGTGCATGTGTTAGGAGCGCACAATGTAGAGGAATTAATCATATACTCTGAGGATGCTTTGAACAAGTTGAACAAGCTTTGTACCCAAAGATCTCATGAGTGAGTGTTGATTGTATAACTTTGAAGGCTTAATTATTAGATTTGAATATATGCACAACACAATTATGTGCTAAACTGATGCACACGTATTTACACAAGATTTGCAAAGAGTAGTGTTGTAGTTTGTGTTGGGATCATATGTCCTTTATAGAGGAGAAATTTTGTGCTGGAATCATATGCCCTTTCTAAAGGAGAAAAAAGGGCTCCCATTGCATTCTAGAGTGAACTAAGGAATCTTCTAGGAAAGATGAACATGGCCTTATGAACGACCACATAGCTATTCTCAAATGATCTGCCCTTTCTTAAGAAGTAGTGATCCTCATTGCACTTTGATGTAACTGGTAGTGGCAATGCAAAATCAAAGCAAGGCTAATTGTATAGTCAACCTTAATTACATGGTGACTAATGTGTTGTATGGATAGCTACACAATAGAACCTATCCTACCCAAGAAATGTTAGGTTCTTAAGGAAACATATGTGATTGCTACTTGAATCAATGTCCTTGCTATGGCTGCTTGCAAATGCTAAGGGAAGTTGGTACCTATGCTTTAATTCTAAAATGAGAGGGTGTAGATGAACATTGTTTCCTTTTCAAGGAATATTTAGACGTTTTCTATATCTAGGACATAACACAAAATGATACATAGGCACATGACACAACAAATCAAAAAGAATGTTTTCAAATATTGAAGTTATATAGAACATTCAATAGCAAGACACTAGGTCACAAAGCAACAACTCTTAACATCAACATTAACTATTCTAATCATGCAAATATTCAAATTGCACACAAACTGCATTATGTCATTCATTATCACATGTAAGAAGTAAGCCCACCAAGTGATGGGAGCGGTTTGTTGGCCAAACATCCTGCTCCCATCTTCTATTAAAATATGATTTATTTTAATTACAATACATTATTAACTAAAGTCTGCAATCCTAAATCTTAGAACACCATTGTATTATAAAAAGTTTAGTAATTTTTCAAATGCCCAAGTTCCAAAATCTGTGAAATAAACTGCATTACATCATATATTACAATGCGTATAAAGCATGTCAGTACAGGTGATAGGGATGCAATTTATGGACCATATATCCTTCCCCATCCCCCTAATTACATTTCTAAAGAATTCCCCAAGTCTGCTAATTGGGGAAGATTCCACTGCATGACAAAAATTTAGAAGCCCAAATTGTTCAGAGAAACATTTTGACTAAATAAACAAGGGCTACAGGGCAGCGTAGTTGCTGCCAAGTGCTGGCAGGACAGTTTTGGAAAATAAGAGAAGATGAAGGAGAAGGTAGAAGGTTATGCAGATGTTGGAGTGTTGACAAAAATCATCTGAACATTTTCTTTATGATAACGATTTACAGTTTTGGGTTTGTTGAATATATGTTTGAAAGACAAGATGAAGAAAAAGGTGCCAAGATTTCAAAGGGATTAGATTTTGATAAAGGAATTTCCCCTAAAACTTATTTTATGAAGAGACTGTGGTATCCTTTACCAAGGTATCTTTGTGATAATAGCATGAAGATCACTGAGTATGATCAGAAAAATGGAACAAAAATGAGTGTGATCGAAAATGTCGAACAACAATAACAAACATAAGCTTTTACATCTTAATCTAACAGCTGTAGAAAATTAATACTATCTATAATAAAATCTCCTACAGTATGAAGTGCCTACATAGCATCAGATCTAGTCTTGGAAGATTTAAGATCTCTGTCTATGGATGTCCATCATAAGCATGTATTGACCTAGCCGTTGAGTAAGTAAATGGCAGTTTTGACATACATCCTATTGAGGGAGATTATACAACCTCCTGGAGTTTTAAGAAGGGTGATCATAATTTCCATAGCTGATTGTCAATGGTAGAAATCCCTGTTGGACATAATTTCACAAATGTACCTCATTAACAGGTAACACAGATGACCAAATGTGTTTCTCATGAACCTGTGATTGACATTAACTAAAAGCATTTCTTGAAAGGAAGTTATGGTTGTAAATGGTAGAAATCCCCATTGCACATAATTTCCCAAACACACCTCATAAGAAAGTAACACAGATGACCAAATTTGTTGCTATTAAACTTGTGATTGACATGAACTAAAAGCATTTCTTGAAAGGTAGTTATGATAAGCCTGGATGTAGGGGCTAGCATAGTCAAAACATTCAGCAGAGATGTCCTTTTTTGCTGTTGTTCTCCTCCTCGTCTCAGACATGAGAGATTTTATGGCATGATAGGATTGCTGATACAACCACTCTACTGTTTCTCCATCCCATTTGTAACCAAGCTTTCTGGTTAAAGGGCAAAGCTCCAGTGCACATTCTCTAGACACTCTAACCCTTCTATCTCCCCGTTCTTCAGTCAACAAATGCTTATCTCTATTTACAAAGCTGAGATCTGTATTGCCCAATTGTTGAAGGAAGATAGAATCTGTGGGAACATCACAAAGAACTAGCTATTTATAGACATCATAGTCATCCATGGCAGCTTTGGCAACCCCCTCTGAGATTTTGAATAGCGACAACATAGTCTCTCCATGCCATTTTTCACCCAGCTTGCTAGTTAGTTGAGGAACAGTTTTGTATACTGCTTTTGTATTTATGAAAAATGTAATAGTTTGTTCGGTGCTCAGGAGGTGTTTGATCGGATAAAAGAGCCCAATGTATTTTCTTTGAATGCCATGATAAGAGGATATGCTACACAAAAATTCCACCATACTTGTACCGGAATGCAATCACAGTCTTCGTCCTCAAATGAGCTTTCACGGCCTTTTATGTAATTGTTATTTTCTGTCTATTTACTATATTTCTAGGTATAGGGCTGCTATAACTCATGCCCTGCAACTCTCTTTGAATTCATCCATTTTTTTAGAGGCAAAACTTGAACTTAGAAACTATTCTCTTATAAAAGATCGCATTTATGTCGGCTTTTATCTTCAAAATTCTCTGTTAAAGCTACTAGAAAGGGATTACAAAGTAGTTTATACATCAATTGCAATTTGACACATTCATTTCTAGGAAAAAGATAGCCAACACAAAACAAAATCTATAGAAAAATGCCAAAGATGTTAAATAATCTAAAGGAAAGAAAGTGTTCACAGGCAAACTACCATGATAGATAAGAACAAAACAAGAACAGAAAACTTGTTTGCTGTCTCAAAAAACTCATTGGCATGCATGGATTTAAAAAATTGTTGGTATCCTCAGCCTTCATGAGGATGAAACCCCACACCTTCTGCTAATGAAAATGAACAAATTACAACCCAGCCTGATGCACCTTGGCTAGACCTTAAAAAATATAAAAATTAAGTGTTTACTGTGGGAGCAAGGAATCAAATAAATCAAACTAGCTAAAGGATTTTCAAAGGAAGCTTAACTTGGACCTTTCCCGTGGCTTATGCACTTTTCCTACATAACATTATTAAACATATAATTGCTATGTTAACTACATTTTTCCATTTTTTAGACCCCAAGCGAGACACGTCACTACTACTCTGTAGGAAAGCACGACCTTCTCATTAATAAGGTAACAATATCTTATTCAGTAGGCGAATGTGCCGATTTCCAACTGTCCAAATAACTAGTTATTCATATCTGTGTAGACCACCAAGATCGTCCACCTCTTCTCTCCATGCAAAACTTTAAAAGTGCAATCGCTGACTGTTCATTTCTATAGCCTCCTGCACAAATAATGTTCTCAAAAAATGAGCATCTCAAGAACACTGTTGTGCAGGCCCTGCCCCCTCTGGAGTCGTGCGTTATATTAGGTTGGTTTTTGTGAAGCCGTCAACAAAACCAATTACACGGCGCCAAAATAGTTTTCATCAACACTACAGATAAAAAGTATGGAACTTCTAGATTGCATACATTGAAAATAAAATTTATGCAAATGAATCTTGCAATTTGATTGGCCGAACAATTAGACATTAATCACTGTTTAAGTGAAGAGCCCTTCGCAAAAGTTCTCTTCCCTAGCAGGAATTGACACTGAATTGACTCTAAAACTTGCATACCATGAAAACCTCCCTTCCAAATTGACACTGAATTAGGTACCTCTGTTAATACAAAGGAAATGACACCGTTAAAGAAGAGCATAGACCCATAAATTGAAAAGCCTACCTGTAGAGAACAGGTGGCTAATTCTAGATTGCCAAGGCCTTTCATCTAAAATAATATCTCTAATAAGATTAATAAAAAGACCTACCTAAATTTGGGCACACAGGGCTTGACAGAAGCCTTGAGCAGTTTGATGCATAAAATACAACTATTCTGAAATGTGCAAAACTTAGGACGCCAGGGTGGTTATATTGTTCTTGAGAGCAATGCTCACTGTCTCAATCAAATAAGTACTCAGAGACACCCCCATGACATCCTCCTCATCTTCTCTCTGCACAATGCTATTGGAAGCCTGATCATTTTTTCCTAGATGGGTTCTAACCAGATGCACAAGCTCCATCTTAGCCCTACCTCTATCCACTGCCTTGTTGGACAACGACAGACTCGAACCTCCGACTCAAAACAAACAATTAGAATTTGTATGTGATCAACAGAATTATAAATGATTAATCTAAGAAAAAGTATATATCAAATTTGATCTTTGTTAATTTTATATATATATATATATATATATATATATATTTAAAATTCAGTTAATTTCAAAGCTTGAGATTTAGGCACACGTTGTCAAATTACAAGAAGATAATCCGCTACAAAAATGAGGCCTTGGAAATCAATCCACTTGCTTTGTTCTTTCACTGCTTCCAAGGATTTTCTCTCCATAGAATGTTTTTCTTGATTAGAGTTCTAAGTTGATCTTTCTGTTAATTATATATATTTTGCACTTAATTTCAATGCTTAAGATTTAGCTACATTCTTTGATATTACAGAAGAAAATCCACTCCAGACAAATCAATCCAATTACTTTGTTCTGTCATTACCTCCATGTATTTTCTTTGGACAAATGCGATATCAAATTCAATCTTTCTGTTAATTATAGTTTTTAGGTTTTCAGTTAATTTCAACAGCTGTACAATTAGTATGTGAAATTTAAATATGGGATCATAGATTTGTCATTGCTCTCGTAACGATTCATAGTCAAATTCTAAGTGCTCAAAAGAACAACATAGGAAAGATGGGGAGGATAGGAGAGGATTCAAGCGGGAGAGGAGAGGTTTCAAGTGGGAAAGATGGGGATTCAAATTGTGAGCAGGATTTTGGAAGAATGGTTGTTGGTGCTAGTTCAGGCAGTAGTCCTGGTCAAGTGCCTTTGGTTCTGGGGATGCTTTCTGTCCCAGAACTGGACAGGGTGTCATTCACTTCAGTGGTGGGACAATTTTTTCCTTCCCTGGGTAGGGGTATCATGGGTACTCCCTCGAAGGCAGCGTTAAATGGGGCTCAGCCTATTAGTGAGGATGCTTTAGGAGAAGGGCCCAGTCTGACTCCTAAGGTGATGAATAATGAGGATATTCCTTCTCAGGACCCACTAGTGGGATCAAAAAGTATTTCAGAAGCTGGAGATACCAAAGTCAACCCTCAAAGTCCAAAAAAGTGGTTGGACTTTGTGGCCCGAGCAAGAAAGGAGGTTGATTCTTCTTCCTCTAAAGAATTGGTTAAAGCTTTTCTTCAGGAGGGAGAAGTTGCCATTTTTGTTTTAGACACAATGGTTGATCTATCTGTTTCTTCCATGGAATTTATGCTAGTTGGTAAGTTTCTCGGCCCTAGACCTAATATTGAAGCTGTCAGAACTTTTGTTTCAAGGAAATGGGCATTCAAAGGTCATGTGGACATTGCGGCCCTACCTAAAGGATTTCTACCTTTTTCCTTTACAAATAAGGAAGACAAGGATTATGTTTTGTGTGGTAGTCCCTGGATGTTTGGTCAGACGACTGTTGCTTTTCGAAAATGGAATCCTAACTGGAATTACTCTAAAGATTTTTTTAAGGCTATTCCTGTCTAGGTTAGGTTTCCTGGCTTGCCTCTGAAATACTAGAATGAGGGATTTTTTAAAATATTAGCCTCGTCTTTTGGGGGAGAACTTATTTTGGTTGACCCCATGATGATGGCCATGTACAAACTTGTCTTTGCAAGAATCTGTGTCAATCTTACCCAGTTTGAAAATCTTCCTTTGGTTATTAACATTAACTCTAAACTAGGTCAGTGTAAACAAGAGGTGACCTTTGAATCGCTTTTGTTTGCTTGTTTTGTTTGTCACAAAATGGGTCACTGGGAAAAACATTGCCCAAAAACAATTCCTAAGGTTTCCCTGCCAGCTGTGGCGGAACCAAAAAGACAAGTTTGGAAGGAGGTTAAAGGTGATAATAGTAGTAACAATGATGCTTTAAAGGAGAAAATGGAGTCTAATGCAAATCCTGTATTGGAGGAAGGTGAAATTACCGAACCTGTGTCACATGTGTCAGCCTCTGCTGAAGTCTCTGAAAAGGTGGCTTAATTTAACGAGAAAATCCAGAAGACCTTTGTCCCCTCAGAAAACCCTAAAAACATGGTTAGTTTGGGTCTTTCTGATGAGGAATCAGCTCAAATGGTGGTGCTGGTTCCTTTTCAAGAAGAGGTTTCTAGTCTGAGAAAATCAAAGGATAAAGTTCCTATTGAAGATCTTAAAACTAATGAAGATGATTCATCCTCTACTCCTGATACTTTGTCAGGTTTTAGTGATGAAGAAATGAATGCAAGAGAAGAACCTATGGATGGGACAGGTCCCTGGACAGTTCAAAAAGGGAAGAAGTAGAATAGGAAAGAGAAGAATAAGGAATTTTCCACTCCAGGATACAAGGGAGTCACTACTCAAAGTAAAGCTGATGGAGGACACAAGCTAAAAGCGGATGTTGGATCCCGTAAAAATACCCAAGGTAGATATTCCAATAGAGAAGTCATAGAGAGAGAAAGAAAAAAGGATGTAGCGGATGGTAAGAAACTTACTATTCAGGGAACCTTTACTCTGGTTAAAAAATGAAGTACATATCATGGAATATAAGAGGGTTGAATGCCCCTCATAAACAAGACATTCTTAGGAATCTGGTAAGAGATCAAAAACCTGATATTATTTTTGTCCAAGAAATTAAAATGATTAAATAGAAGGTGGAAAAAATTAGAATTTTTAAAAATAATGGGCTGGCTGGCATAAGCTCTGAAGGGGCCTCGGGTGGGGTTTCTATCTTCTATAACTTGAATAATGTTAGGGGTTCTGTGGTTTTAGAAGATTTAAACTACCTCAGTTTAAACTTCTTCCATTTCAAGATGGATTTTGAATGGGTTTCTACTACCATTTATGCCCCCAATTCTGAAACTAGTAGGTCTCTTTTTTGGAGGAAAATTGATAACCATAGAAGAGTTTTTTTGGATTTGTTGTGGCTGATTATTGGGGATTTCAATTGCCCTTTAAGAGACAATGAGAAGTCTGGTGGAGTGGGTAACCAGAATATTTTGGAAGGAAGAATGGATCTTATGGAATTTTTTAATAAACAAGCTCTTTTTGATATGGAGCTCCAGGGTGTTAACTTTACTTGGTCTAATAGAAGGATTGGCCAAGACCTCATTCAAGTTAGATTAGATCGGGCTCTGATCAGTGGCTGCTGGCTTAAAATTTTTGGATGTACGTTGTCTTCTCTCTTGAAGATTGGATCGGATCACTTCCCTATTTGCTTCAATGTGGATCCAATTACTAAACAGGGTCGCCCGCCCTTCAGGTTTGAAAAAATGTGGGTGGACCATCCGGAGATGGAAAAAAATATTAAAGACTGGTGGAAGGTTAAAATCCATGGCACTGATATGTTTAGAATGGTTAAGAAACTTCTCAGTGTAAAACAAAATGTTAAGATTTGGAGCAAAACAGTTTTTGGTGATATTTTTAAGGCCAAAAGTCAGCTTAAAAAAGATTTGGATATTATTCAGGAAACTATACAATAGACAGGATTAATGGTGGAACTTAGGGATAAGGAGGAAAGTATCCTGGCTAAGACTCATAACATTATTTCCAAAGAAGAAGATTACTAGAGGCAGAGATCTAGATCTATTTGGCTCAAAGCTGGAGATAAAAATACTAGATTCTTCCATTTATCTACCTCTAAACACAGAGCTTCTAACAGAATTTCAAATCTCAAAGTGGAGGATGAGGAAATTACCAATGATAAAGAAATTTCTGAGGCTATGATTAATTTCTTCTCTTCCTTACTTTCCAAAGATCCTAATCTTGACATGGAGAATCAAAATTCTCTTCTCGATAACATTCCTTCCATTATCAATGATCCTACTAATCATGCTCTTGTGGCTATTCCCTCTCAGGTAGAAATCAAGGCGGCAGTCTTCTCTTTTGAAGGTGATAAATCCCCTGGCCCGGATGGGTTTCCTATTTTTTTTCCATAAATTTTGGCATATTTTTGAAGTGGACATCTATAATGTGGTTAAAGAATTATTTGGCTCTAAATATTTGCTTAAAGAAATCAATGCAACCTTCTTTGCCTTGATCCCTAAGAAGCCTGGTGCTAATTCAGTGGATGCTTTTCGACCTATCAGCCTTTGCAACTCTGTGTACAAAATCATTTCCAAAGTTCATACCTTTCATCTGCTATCTCTTCTGCCCCAGATTATTTCCCCTCAACAAAGTGGCTTTGTGCTTGGTAGGCAGATTATTGATTCTATTATGAAGGTTCATGAGGTTATCCACTCTACCTAGGTCTCTCTTAATTCTGGTTTCTTTCTTAAGTTGGATCTTTCGAAGGCCTATGACCGGGTGGATTGGGATTTGTTGATCAAAGTTCTTAGATCCTTTGGTTTTGGAGAAATTTTCCTTCAACTGATTTATCAGCTCATTAGTACTTCTACTGCTACCATCCTGATCAATGGTTCTCCTTCAAGGTTTTTCAAACCTACCAGGGGCTTAAGGGGCTTAAGGTTTTGGGGTGCCTTTTTTAGAAGCTTGCTGATAATGGGTCTTTTAAGGGTCTCTCCCCCTCCTCTACTTCCAGACCTTGCTCGCATGAACGGTTTGTGGATGACACTATCATTATGGGTTTCTCTTATATTCAGGAAGCCAGGACTATCAAAATTCCTCTTTCTACCTATTCCCTTGGCTTAGGACAAAACATCAACTAGGATAAGAGCTCCTTATATTTTATTAATACTCTTGCGGAAAGGCAACATAGAATTGCTAGAATTATTGGTTGTAGAATTGAGTCCCTTCTTGCTACCTATCTTGGTCTCCCTCTTGGTCTTAAACCTCCAGACTCTTTCTGGAGAGGTATTGTTGATAGATTTAACAAGAAGTTGGCTGGTTGGAAAGGAGCCATCCTGAGTCAAGCTGGTAAACTTCAGCTTCTCAAGGCATCTTTACAAAGCCTCCTTGTCTATGCTCTCAGTCTTTTCAAGATCCCTGGTAAATTTGCAGATATCATCGAGAAAATTCAGAGAAATTTTTTGTGGTCAGGTGTGGAGGAGAGAAAGAGATTAGCTTTTGTAGCTTGGGACAAGGTCTGTACTCCCAAAAAATGGGGAGGGATGGGATTACGCTCTATAAGAGCTACCAACTTGGCCTTACTGGCTAAACAGATTTGGAGAATTTTTGGTGTTAAAAGAGAATGGAATGATAATATTCATAAAAAATACCTGTTCTCCTTCTCCCATATTTCAGAATTTTTGAAAACTGATCTGAAAGTAGAAGGATATTTTATCTGGAATAGTATTCAGAATGCTAAGGATGTGGCTTTTAAGGGGGCTAGGTGGTTTTTAAGTAATGGCAGAAAAATTCATTTCTGGGAGGACTGCTGGATGAAAGATTATCCTCTAAAATCTTCTACTAATTTTCAACCTTTCATCAATTAGTGTATTCAGATACATGGAGCAATGGTCAAAAACTACTGGAGGAATGGTTCATGGATTGATTTGTCCCTTTTTGATGATTTGTTAAAACCCTTAATGCTGGATCTTGCGATCTGGAAGGTTAAGAGTTCTAGTGAAGACATGCTCCTTTGGGGAATTCTTCCTTCTCGAACCTTCATGGTGGCCTCTAGTTTGGAGCTCTTATTAAAGCAACCAAACCCTCTCCCCTTTTGGGCTCAGGTGTGGGACAATTCTTTAATTTCTAAAATTAACATCTTTTTATGGCTAGCTTTGCAAAATAAAATCCCCACAATTGATAACCTCCAGAAAAGGGGAATGGTGCTGACAAATAGGTGCTTTCTATGTAAAAAAGTTGAGGAAATTGTTTATCATCTTGCCATTGACTGTAGTTATGCTTGGGAGGTTTGGAATGAATTATTACAATGCTGGGAGATCAAGTGGGTTTTCCCCAATAAAATAGAAAGCTTTTATATTCAATGGTGAAAAGTTGTTTCCCCCATTGATCAACATCTATGGAATATCATTCCTCCACATGTTATATGATGATTATGGAGAGAACGCAATGAAAGAGTCTTCATAAACATTGAACTTCCTCCAAAAGTGGTTGCTGAGAAGATAAAGAGAAGTATAAAGGAAAAATTCAAGGTGTCATCTGGTAGAATGTTGGATTACAAAGCTGGTGACATGGGTTTGAGAACTATTATCCATAAACATCATCCTAGGGAGAATGCCATCTGGCTTTCTCCTCTGCTTGGGTGGATAAAACTTAATTTTGATGGTACTGCTAAGGGTAACCCAGGCCTAGCTGGCTGTAGTGGCCTCATCCATGATGACATGGCTAATTGCATGGCTGTGGTGGCCTTACCTATTGGGGTTCAAACCAACCACATGGCGGAGGCTATGGCCCTTTTTCAGAAGCTAAAACTTGTCAAGAAACACATGGCACAGAAGGTGTGGATCGAGGGTGATTCACTCAATATCTTAAAGTGTATTAGTGACAAGACAAAGCCATCATGGACAATCAAGGAAATCATCGAGGAGGCCAAAATCATAATTAATTCCTTTAATCAAGTCATAATTTCTCATGCCTATAGGGAGGCGAATGGTACTACTGATGAGTTAGCCAACATCACGGTTAATGCCAGGGACATCGTGATTTGGCATGATTGTACAAATTTGACCATTGATATCAAAGCCAAGTTGGCCTTTGAAAGATCTCGAAGCATGAGGTTAGTTTGGGCGCAACTTGAGAAGCTATGATGATTAGACACATTTTAAAAATTTAGAGGAAAATAAGGACGAAAAGTGGTGTCTTTCCCAAGAACACTAATTATAGACACGAGTTAACCCTTGTTAATTTCAGAGTTCCCATTTTTTAGAATTACTATATTCTCTCTGTGTTTCCTTCCTTTACTGAGAACTGTGCGATCATGGGAGGAGGGCTTAACCAAAAAGAGTCGAAGGACTGTGTAAAATGGAAAAAATTACCGGAAACTTGGGACATTCTTGATAAGGGTGGTCTTACTACATACATGGAAAGATTGCATGGGGCTAAAGATAGTGCTACTAAATTATTTATGGATTCCTGGAAAAATGGGGCGGTGACCATAGCGGGAATTACTGTTAATATCATAGAGGATTTTATAGTAGAGATCTTTGGGCTTAGCACGAAGGGCATAAAGTTCTTCCGGGACAGTAAGGTTTCTCGAAAGGCAATTCGGCGCTTTCCCAAGAGTAAGGAGGAGAAAAAGAGCCTTTTTAAAGAGTCTAGGGGATGCTATGATGTGGATTCCTTCAAAGATATTTGGGCTACTATTATGGTGGCAATCATGGAGTATGTTAACCTGGATGGTAGGTTCAAAAGAGCCAATTCTTACCACTTTGTTTTTCTCTGTCATTTTTGGCATAAAATTAGGGTTTCTCTACCTTTCTTTATTTTACAATCTCTCCACTCTAGCATTGTCTAGTAAAAGAAAAATGAGAAGAAACCCATTCTACATGAAGGGTTGATCCTTTTAATTATAGAACATATTAAGGAAAGGGCTAGTGCTAGCCCTGTCTTAACCCCATCCAAATTTGGTTTGGGCAAAAAGAGAATTAGGGATGGGAATGAGAAAGACAAGAGTTCTACAGGTAAAAAACTTAAAAAGGATAATGAGACTACCATGGATACGGATACCTCTACAGATAGTGTGGAAGGCTATGACAATATGGCTGACTCTACAGAGGAAGATAGTTACTCTGCTTCCTTGGTTTCAAACTCTGTTTCAGAGGAGAATGATAACACAGATGAGGAAGTGATGGGCTCTATGGACAAAGATACAATTTTGGATTGCAGGAAAAATAGTTAGGATAAGAAGGAGGATGAGGAAGGTCAGAAAGTGCCTATTTTGGTTGAGTATGATAGTTCTGAAGACCATGATGTACCAATCTCGCCGAAGCTTGAAGTGGTTATGGTATGTGGTCAAGATACTCAGAAGGAAGCTAGGGAGGTGGAGAACATTTCCCCTATCAAGGAGTCAACTTTACCTAAGAAGGAGATAGACAATGCCCTTGTTAACTCTCAGAATTCCTTTTATCAAGACTGTGGACCTTTTGGGGTTCTCCAAACTGCCAAAGCTACCTCAATGTACTCCTTTCAATTAATGAAATGGGTGTTCCAGGAGATCAAGAACTTACACATTAAGTATCGCTCCATTGCTACTAAGGTGGATTCTCTGCAGAATTAGATGGAGTCTAGCCTTAACACCAAGGAGGACAAGGTTACCAATGATGAGGAAAATAATGTTTAGCAGTTACAAGCCAGAATGGAAACCATGGAGAATACTATGAAAAAACATATGCAAGACTACAATAATTTTATGGGTTCGGCTATAGATTGTTTCCTAACCATAAAGGCTGAGCTGGATACTGGGTTGCTAGGTAACAAACCAGAGGAAATTACTGAGAACCTGGAAGATGAAGGCCCTAGAAAATGCATGAGATCAGTTTGAAAGAAGAAAATCCATGATAGAATCCAGGAACTCTCAGAGTTCAATGCTGCGATAAAGAAGATATCTGAAGTGAAGCAGGAAGCCGCTGAGGCTTGTAAGGAGCTGGTCTAGTGCTCTGGTTTCTGGGTTTAGTGGTTGGTCTTTTTGTGCTGGTTTTTGCCTTTTGGTTTCTTTCCTACTTTTTGTTGTTTTCTCCTCTACGTACTAGTTGCCAGTCCTATTTATTTTTGGGGTGCTACATTGTCTTATCTCTGTTTCTAGCTTGTAAAGGGTTTTGGGTTCCCATTTAAAACCTATTTTTCCTGCAATCAAAAACATAGGGATTCCTATGCACTTTAAGCAAATCCTTAGCAAAACCCAAGCCAGGGCAATAATCCTAGGGATAGAAATGTTAAAATTTCTCACATATTCCTGTATGCGGAGTGGCTGGGGCGAATGGCATATTTTGAAGCTTTTAAGTTGAGTATTCTTTCCTCTATTGGGGTTAATTGATGTTTCTCCTCTATCACTCAACCCCTAATTACATGGTGTGCATCTCTTATGTAGTCGGTTGAATAGTTGTTTTGTGTCATCTAATCTGTGTTGGCAAGCTTAAACATGACAATTCTTGTAGAGAAGCTCTGTCCTGGAGGGGGTTAGGAAATGGAAGCCCGGAGAACAAGTGCAAAGACAAACACCATTGGTTCACCTTGCTTATTTGATAGACACCATTGTGCCCACCTTGTTAATGAATTGATATAACTCACATCAAGGTAGTATAGATCAGATTTTTTTGATGTAAAATTGATTACACAAAGGTTAATTGATAAAAGGATACAAAAATTTTAGTGGTACTGATTCAACCCTCCCCTCTCAGTACATACTTCCCATTAATACCAACAACTAGACCCAAAAGAAAGTGTCTCTTTGTGTTACAACGTGAATGAGACAAGGATATACATAACCAAAGATAAAATATTATAACACATCATCTAGAGCACACAAATTATAGATCAACATAGCCAAATAGTGCCTGAACCAAAAAATTAGAATATGTTGAGATCAATAACAACCATTAATGACAAAAAAATCAACGTCATATCCCAACACCCTAAACCCTAAATCCTTTCTCCCTTCTTCCTCTCTCTTTACCACTCTCTAACTATTTTCCTATCTCCCCC
>MU218071.1:337198-360060 GCA_018584345.1 Thuja plicata | reverse complement strand
TGCTTCATTGAAAGATAACTATTCATTACCCAATATGGAAGCAATGTTACACAAGGTGACTGGTTGTGAGTTGTTGTCTATGATGGATGGTTTCTCAGGTTATAACCAGGTCTTAGTTAAAGAGATAGAGCAGTATAAAACTATATTTACTACTCCATGGGGAACCTATGTGTATATCAAAATGCCTTTTGGATTAATAAATGCAGGGGCAACTTTTCAGAGGGCTATGGATGTTGCTTTCAAATAATTCATTGATCTGTTCATGGTTATTTACCAAGATGACTTAACTGCATATTCCAAAAGGGCTATTGATCATTGTGATCACTTGGGTAAGATTTTTAACAAAGCATTGGAATATGGTGTTTCACTAAATCCTAAGAAGTGTCATTTTGTAGTCAAAGAGGGAAAGTTGCTTGGACATATAGTGTCTAGAGAAGGGGTAAGAATAGACCCTAAGAGAGTAGAAGCAATTCAAAAGGTGATTTCTCCAAAGAACTTAAAAGGTGTGTAATCTTTCTTAGGGAAGATAAACTTTGTCCGAAGATTCATAGTAAATTTTGTAGAAATTGTTAAACCCATTGTCAAATTATTAAAAAAGGATGCCAAGTTTGTTTGGAATGAAGAAGCTCAACAGGCATTTGAACAAATAAAGAAAGCAGTACAGGAGGCTCCAGTTTTGAAATCTCCAGATTATACTAAGCCTTTCTCTTTGTTTTCATTTTCATCATTCCATACAATTGCTGCTATTTTGCTTCAAAAGGATGAACAAGGATTTGAACATCCAATAGCTTTTTACACTAAGTCCTTGCAGGCTGCAGAGCTTAACTATGAAATAATGGAGAAGCAGGCTTATGCATTGGTAAAGGTTGTGAAATCCTTTAGGCCTTACTTGGTTTGTGCTAAGGTACAGGCCTATGTTCCTCATGCACCAGTAAAGGATATCCTTACACAATCAGAAGTAACTGGTAAGAGATGTAAGTGGATCACAAGAATTCAAGAATTTGACCTTGAGATCAATATCACCAAGTTAATAAGAGGACAAGGCTTGGCAAAGCTCATGACAGAAGAGAACCTGGATTTAATACAACTAAATCAGACAGAAATACAAGACCAAGCCATTACTAGCATAAAGAGGCAACCATACTATACTGATATTGTATTCTTTCTTAAAAATGCTAAGTGTCCTGTTCATTTGTCTGAAAATTAGAAGAGGAGTCTGAAACTGCAAACTCAAAGGTACACTTTGATCCAAGGTGACTTATTTTGAAAAGATAAGAATGGTGTACAATTGTTATGCCTTGACAGATACCAAGCAGAGAAAGTTTTGACTGAAATGCATGATGGAGAATGTGGAGGTCACTTTTCTGCTAAAACTACCACCCATAAGATTTTAAGGGCAGGGTACTATTGGCCTACTTTGATCAAGGATACTTATATGCATGTTAAGAAATGTGAGCCATGTCAAAGGTTTTCCAATAAACTAAAATTTTTAGGTGCTTTGTTACTGAACCCAGTGAGTACTGAAGCTCCTTTTGCTATGTGGGAGATTGACTTTATCGGTGAATTTTAGGAGAAATCTAGTGAAGGACATAATTGGATATTGGTTGCCACAGATTACTTTACAAAGTGGATTGAATCTATCCCTACAAGGAAAGAAACAAGCAAGGTTGTTATTGAGTTTCTCATAGAGATTATTATAACCAGATTCGGTGTACCCACTAAGTTAGTGATGGACAATGCTATGAGTTTTAGATCAAAAGAAATGACAAGTTTCTGTGAAAGGTATAGAATTACAATATCATACTCATCCCCATATCACCCACAGGCTAATGGACAAGCTGAGTCTAGCAATAAGAGTATATTGAAGATACTGAAAAGGACTCTAGAACAGAATAAGAGAACATGGCACACAAAGTTGAAATTAGCTCTTTGGGCTAATAGGATAACACTCAAAAAGCAACTAGTAAGTCTCCTTTTGAGCTGGTATATGGTCTACAAGCAAGGTTGCCAATTAACAATCTTTTACCAATATGCCAATTTATAAAGCAAGAACATTTAGATGTCTCTGACAATATGCAAGATAGAATGGTGTAGCTGATTGAATTGGATGAAGATAGGAGAAATAGTCAGAGAGAAAACATAAAATTATAGCAGAAGATGAAGTACCTGTTTGACAAAAGGGCTACTGAGAGAAAATTCCAGGCTGGTGACCTAGTTCTCCAATGGAATGCAAGAGCAGAAGACAAAGGTAAGCAAAAGAAATTTGAGTCTTTATGGCTAGGAACTTTTATTATTTCAGAAAAAAATTTCAAAGACTCTTATTTATTGAAAAATATGGAGGGAGAAGATTTTGAGTTGCCTGTGCATGGGCAATTCTTGAAGCCTTTCTTTAATTGAAGATCAAAGTAATGCACAAGTAAATATGTATCATATTGTACATAGTTTCCCTTCTATTTTAGGTTAGTAGGTCTCTGCTTCATTTTTTGAAGGGTCTGCAACCAAAGATTCTGTAGTTCTTGGCAATAAACTATGTTTAGTCAATCCTCAGGTAGAGCCACTGTTGGTTATATTCCTTGTTCTGGTCTATTTGCCAAAATTTTGTGATCCTCATGCTTTTCTTTCCTAAAGTCAGAAGTCTTTCAGTTCCTTGTAATATCCTTGTTGAAATTTATAGGGTCTTTAGGTCAAAATCTATGTGAAAATGCAAAACCTCAAAACCCTAGGTCATGCTCTAAGCCAAAATGAGAAAAATCCTAAAGTGTTCATCATGTTTCTATTTTGGCATTACCTTTTTGAAATAACATAAGTCATGTGTTTAATACATAGTCACCTAGTCGCGTGACCTTAACAGCATATTCCTTTTTATTTTGAGACTTGGCGATTAAATATTGTCGGTATGTCTCTCAGTGAAATAGAATATTCTTTTTTTTTTGTGAGACTTGGCGGAGCCCTTCAGTCGTGAAGTCTCCAAATAAAGAAACATGTCAGCAATAAACAAAGGGGTCCACAAATGAGTCGCGATGTCGCATGAATGATCCAGCAATTAGTGAATTATTATAAGACTTGGCGATTGCTTCAATCACGTGGTCTCTGAATTAGCTTGCGGTTATGTAAAAGTGTAAAGTTCATGTTGCATAGTCTCCAAAAGAGATGACAGTTAAGTAAAAGATGTTGAGACTTCACGACTAGCCGCATACAGTATGGAATATAGAGGAGTAGGGTGGTCACTCGATCAGGATGCTAAGTCAATTTTTATTCAGCAATTCAGAGACAAGCAATGGAAGGAGACACGTGTCCAAAGGTGAAAGGATTAATAGGTTTTTCGCATGGTCTCCCAAAGGAATGAAGTCATCTGGCGATTAAGAGACTAAGGTTATAAAGTGCTTTATTGTCGCGTAGTCACTGAATTGATATAAAGGTATTAAAAATATTTAGCGACTTAGCGGAGCCGTCAGATGCAAAGATGAATAGATCAAATGGTGGTCACAAAGTCTCTGATCAAAAAGGCTTAAAGGAAAAAGTGCTCATGACTTGGAGATAGCAGTTTGTCGCGTAGTCTCTGAATTAAAACAAAAAGCCAATGTTTGTCGCATAGTCTCTGAAAGATTGGTTAATTAACATTTGCAATCAGTGATTAAGTGACCAAGGTAAGTCGTGGGGTGTCATAAAGAAAAGCAACAATTAGCGACTTGGAGATAACTGTAAAAGATAAAGGTAACTATTAGTCGTGGAGTCTCCGAGTAAATTGTGAGTTAAGTTTTTCATTCAGCGACTTTGATTTCTTTAGTTGCGTGATTGCCAGAAATAAACCATGGTTAGTCAGGAAAAGAAAGTAACATAGTCACTTGGTCTCCAGAAGACTTGAGGGTTATGAAGTTGGGTTAGTGACAAGGAGATAATACACAATCGTGTAGTCGCTAAATATGAAATTCAAAAAAGGTGGCAGTTGCTGACATGACAATGTGAAGGATTCAGCGTCCAATGAAAATCTAGAATATTGATTGATGAATAAAAAGGGTAGCTAAGATGTATGAAAGAGAGCCAATCGCATAGAGACATGTCATCACCTTCGAATTTTATAAGGTTTTTCTGAAGATACACATATATGAATTTGATTTCCTGTCACACTCATGAACTACAGCTAGGTTTTCAATCAATTTCATAGCATGCTGAATTGATGACAGAATTGATGATTTTTTCATATGATGAGCTATGTACTTGAAACAGTTACCATAAAGAGTTGATTGAAGGCTCATTTTTTAACTTATCTTGCATTCAAAGTTACAGAGCGAAGAAGTGCTAGGTTTTTTGAATTGAGAGAAGAAATTGGTTAAGTTGCAGAGTACTCTGTTGATTGTCAAGTTTTGAATTGCTAAGAATAGTGTACAGAGAAGAGAAGTGAACCTTGAGAGAATATTTTCTTCAATATCGGTAAAGGAAAGAGGATTGAAATAGAGAAAATATGAGTAGAGCAGTCAGTGTGGCCTCTACCAGTGGAAGGAGTGACGAGATAGATGATGATACTAAAGGAAAAAGGAATTATTCTGATCAATTCCTCAAATTGCTGTCGGGTTCTACAAAAAATAAAAGGGCCAATGAAAATATTCTGACTGATGATTACTGTGATATCAGAGATGCTAACACTTTGGGATCAATAGGTTTTTCTCTTTTCAACTACTTCTATAACAATTCTGATAAGGCCATTCCAGTGTCAAACCCTTGGACCTGTGGTCTGGCTAGGTTAATTATCCCTGACGTCTATATAGATGTAGATTTGTTTTTTGGTCTTTCCAGTCATTATGATGTCTTGTCAAAGATAATTAAGAAAAATGATGGCACTGCCTTGCTTATTCAGAACAGAAATTCATTTATGCAAGCTTTTGGCTTGTATAGTACCATGTCCACAAAAATTAATATTACTAAACAAGAAGAGAGATATAGGTTAAAGCCTAGAATTGCTAGGGGATTATTGCAGAAACACATGCATAAGGAGGTTAGGAACCATCTTACTCCTATACCCGGTATAGCACCCTATTTCTTAAAGGACCTACATTTCTATATCAAATATATTGCCTATGCCCTGTGTAGAGTGTTAGGGAGAGATGGAGGAGCTGAGAAGATCAATGTTGGGATTCTAATGATGGTACTGGACTTACAGGAGGTGCATTCTAGCACCAGCTATGACTACATACAATACATCATTGATGAGATGCATCAAGGTTTTGTAGAAAAAGAAAAGAACATTAAAGATCCCAAGGAGAAAGAACCTAGGTTCTTTCACTATTCCATCCTGATGCATCTTCTCTTGCATTTTAACTTTGGGATCATGGATGTGAACAATTTAGATCCTTAAAGGATTTTTAAGGATAAGCGTAATCCCATTCAATTTTGGGTTAGGATTTTGAACTATACATCCAAGGATTGTGATTACTATGCATTTGAGAATTGGGTTGTATATCCAATAATGCAGAGCATGGGTATTAGCAAGACAAGACTCCCAATCAAGATGCTCCAACTACTGAGGCCTTGTGAATATGTAGAAAAATGGGAGGGAGATCATAACTGGGGAGACTTCTTCCTTGAGGAAAACTTTACCATGATCAGGGTATATGGATGTGTGCATCCACCTCATATCTTTCCCTACCATGTGCCATCAAGAGTTGCTGCCATGGAATTCATCTGGCAGCTTTTATTGATAGATAATGAGCATTTTTCACCACACAGGAAGGGGACCTTAACCCCTAGGCAATTCAAGATTTTCAATTTCACTATTGGTAAAGGTGCCATTGACACAGTTAGCCAGTGGTTAGAGAGTTGCCAAATGAGGGCAGCCTCATCTAGGTACATTGATCCTGAGGGTTTCATGGCAGGAGTCAGAAAGATTCTAACCCCCACAATCCCCAATAAAAATGTACATTGTACATGGATAGAAGAGGATGCAACAAGAAATCTTTTTGATGAAGATGAAATCAGGATGAGAAGCGAGAGGATCCAGGAATTACTGAATCTAGAAACACAAATAAAGAGAAATGAGTTATCTTTTGGAGGCTTCTATCCTGATTTGCCCTACTTTGATAGAATAAAAGCCATGATTGATAATTTCTATGTGCTTTGTGAGCAACTTGACAATGTCCTAGATAAGAAAGGACCCTAGGAGCCTGAACATTCAGAGTCAGAATATGAAAGTGGTAGTGATGGTGACTATGCCCGTCCACCTCAATATGATCAACCTCAACAAGATGTTGCAAAGGTATCATAGTTGTAGTGAGAAGAGGGCCATATCATTGACCTAACAGAGGTCTCCCAGCCAAATGATGTAGAAGAGCCTTCAGCCAAGAGGCAAAAAGTTGACATAGGACAACCTTCAATTGTTAGGCAAGAAAAGAAAAAGGATAAAGTGAGTGCCTTGGTTCCTTGCAATAGGTTATATGACCATAACCTAAGAAAATTGATTAGACAAGGAAAGAAGAAACAACTATATGTAGAGAAAAATATTGAGTTGCCTCTTAAGTCTTGTATTGATAAAAGATTACTACATCAGCAAAAGTTTTTAAGTGATGATAGTTTCATCAAGACTAGTGAATTTAAAGATTTTTTGAGATGGCATAAGAAGGAGGAAATAAGAGCCCAATTGAAATTTGATGATGAGGAGACAATCACAAATGAGGCTCTATTAGCCTTACAATCATATGACCCTGACAGTGAGGATATCTCACCAGATGAGGCAAGGTAGATGGTATTAAACAGTGGCATATTGTTGGCTGAGGGTTGGGACTTGGCCTCAGCTTTAATCATTGATCAGATAAGGAAGTAGCTAGATTTGAAAATGGAAAGTGAGGTACAAATGGGAGACATGATAAAGGGTTTTGGGTATAGCCCAAAGTCTCAGGCCTTTGCCATGTGGAGCCTTTGCCCAAAAGACCAGAAACCTCAATTAGTGAACATCCAAGATAATATGGTGGGTAATTAAATGGTTTGGTCAGTACAAAATATAGGGGATCTAGAGATATCCCAGATTATGACACACTGGGCACACTTAAATGAGGACAAGACCAAACAACTATCTGATAAGTGTAGCATTTTGATAGAAGAAACCAGTGCTTTGGCCAAAGACAGGGAGTTGTGCCACATCAAAATACACCAACAAGATAAGGCAATTGCTGAGTTGTTAAAACAATTGGAAGAAAAGCCTGAAGTGGTGTATGTACCTTCACAACCACCTTTGCAAATTGAGGAGAAAGCAAAGTCAAAGGAGGTGGTTGAAAAGGATGACATGGGAGAAAAGAAGAATGAGATAGCCTTGAATACATTTAGGTGCATTTTGCAACATAGAATTGATATATTGGAGGATAAGACAGATGTCATCCTTAATGCATATAATAAGTTTCCTACCTTACATACAGAGATAACAGGGTACCTTTCTATATTGAACCCTTATTTTGTTAATTGGTCTCCTAGGGTGCAACTATTTGAGAAGCTTTCCTTTTTGCAGCTTTTAAAATCAGATTTACCTGAGGTGGTGACAGAAGTAGGAGATGAGATTAAAAAGGTCAATGTGGCCTTATCATTCTTCAAGGGCAAGTTAAACCTAGTAGAGGTTAAATTGAGCATGTTTTCTTCAGATTTCAACAGATTTGTTCCTTCCCTTAGAGGAGAAGATGATCAGATAAAGGCCTTGGAGGTCTGGAAGAATGAGTTTGATAGTAAGATGCCTAATAATGAGGCATTCATTTTAGGATCTGATTTAGATATTGAAGGCTTTAATAAGATTTTGGATGAGGCCTTCAGAGCTGAAACTGACATCAATAAATTTCTAGTGATGTCAAGAGCATTAGTGATGTTAGGTGGGAAAGGAAAAAAGCACAGGTACAAAGCACTCAGGACTTCAAGTGGCCGACTGAAGATGAGGTGATAGTATGGGACCTGATGACTAAGCCCAAGAAGAAGAAGCTTGAGATTGAGGAGGAAATTCTTGATGAAGAGTAGGGGAGAACACCTGGTGCCTGATCATTGAGCACAAGGAGGTTAGCTATTTATGGAGATAAGTGTAAGTTAGCCTGTAATGGTAGTCACTTAATCTTTCTGCAAATACGAGAAGCTATCCTGAACATTGTCAAACGAAGGCGCCAAATTCCAGAAAGGACAAGGAATATCAGATCTTTATCCTCTATTTTTGTCCTCCCCCCGCTTCTTCATTCTGTTCTTTTGTCTTTTCTGTACTTTTTAGGGTTAAGTTCCTTAAACCATCTGAGGCTTGTTGCATCCTAAAATAAAGGATTTCAGGATGGTTAAGGGCCTATATATAGGATAAAATTTGTAATTTGAAAGGGGGATGAAATATATAGAAAATCAGTCTTTCTAGACTTCTGTTTGTGTCTTTCAAGATTTCAATCTTTTTATGTACTAAAGCAGGATCATATCAATAAAATACAGTGCAATTTTTCTCTATCTTCATTGTTGTATTTTTAAATTGTTGTGTATGCTCTTTTATATTTGAATTAGTGAGGCAATTTCAAGCATTTTAGCTATAAGGTAGTTATCTAATCACTTGCAAGTTTCTTTCAAGGAAAGAACTAAGTTTTGTAAGTGGTTTTAGGGAGCATAACAATAGTTAAGGATTTGATACAATATCATAGAGATGACAGGATAATTTGTAAGTCATTTTATCTGAATTGTATGTAAGTTGTAAGGCATCTTACAGTATTTTGTTTTTATGAATTTCTGTGAACTTTAAGTTATTGACTCTATAGCCCAAAGGATAGGCACTTGTCTAGGAATTGATTTGATAATCTGTCATTATCAAAACATTCAAATATTATTCAAACCAATCATTTTAGATTATTTTTTGGAGAATCAATTATATTCCTAAAGGTTACAGTTGAAGTTTGTTGATTTCTTAAAGAGAAAATCAAATAGGTTATTCCTCCTAGATTCATAAGAGTTATAAAAGGAAAGAAGAATGTATTTCTTAGTTATGTTGTTGTCTACTATCATTAAGATATTGATTTGGATTGTCAAGATTATCCTCAAAATAATCATAATTATCTGTATTGTTATATACATGTCCACCTAAAAAAGAGCATTCAGCACATAAGGTTTAATCCACTCTAAAGATACTGTTAAGACAGTAATCAGTCATAGGTAAAACCTACCTGAGTCAGTGGATCTTTAAAAAGGAGGTGGTAATAGATATCCCTAGTATTATCAAGAACCTCATCAATTAGTTTTTTTCCCTTGCTTGAGTCATAGTGTCAAAAGGCATTAAGGGGTCATAGAGTTATTCAAGATTACAAATATCTTTCAGAGGCCTAGCAAGAAAAAACACTAACAACTTCAACCTGTGAAGCTAGAATTATTAAATCAACCCTTGACACTTACAGTAAAGCTTCCGGTCAGGCTATCAATTGGTAGAAATCAGAGATTTTATTTTTTAATACAAATCTCCCTACCCAATAGTATATCACCAGAATCCTTGAGATGAAATTTGATTCTTTCTCAAACAAGTATTTAGGCATTCCACTTTTTCAGGGTCATTTAAAGCTAGTCTATGGAAGGATTTAATAGACAGTTGTGTTAAGAAAATGGAAATTTGGAAAGGTAAATGGCTCTCTTATGCTGGGTGCATTCTTATGCTCCAATCAATTATTTCAGCCATACCTATTTTTTCTATGAGCTACCTCAAGATTCCAATCAAGGTGCTGAGATATATTGAACAACGCATAAGCAAACTATTTTGAAATGGTGGTCAAGAAGAGGAAAAAATACCATTAGTACCATGGGATACTATATGCACTTCAAATAAAAATGGAGGTGTTGGGCTTCGCAAGTGGCAATTGATTAACAAAGCCTTAGGAGCTAAACTTGTTTGGGATATCTATACCAATCCTTCTCAACTCTGGGTTAGAATTCTGAAGGCTAAATACCTAGATTGTAGAGAGGATTGACAAATTATCATAGTTCAAAATCCTCCCAAGGGATCCTCAGTCTGGAACTTCATTTTAGAATGTAGACCTCTTGTAATTAACCATTTATCTTGGCAAGTGGGAGATGGACAGAATACACTGTACTGGGAGGACGCATGGAATGGCAGACCAACATTGATAGAAAGTCAGCACTTGAGGGAACTTATTGATAACTTTAAGGAGATATGGGGAGATAAGGTTAAGGATTGCATGGTGCTAAAATTGGGCCCTTTGGGACAGCAATGGGGATGGAAGGAGAAAACTACTACAGGCTTAGGGGCTGAGTTATGATCTGAAATGAATGCAATTTTTATAACAAGATCTATGTCCCTAGTGAATAAGAAGGATCTCATTATATGGTGTGCCACCAAGAGTGGTAATTACTCTGCAAATCTAGGCTATCACCTTCTAGCAAGGGAGGATAATAAGATGGATTGGCCCTTTCAACTATGTTGGGATAATTATGGCTTACCTAAAGCAGGAGCATTTGCTTGGTTAGCCATCTAAAATAGGATTCTTACAGATGATAGGAGAAGGAATTATGGTTTCATTGGCCCCTCAAGATGCCCATTGTGTGAACATGCTAATGAGGATGTAAATCATCTTTTAGCTCATTGTGATTTCTCTCATCAATGTTGGGATAGGATAAAGTCAAGATTAAAATTCATAGGCCCTCTGCCTTATTCTATTTTAGATATTTTCAAAGGATGGTATAATCCCCCTTGGAAATCTATTCTCTCTAAATTTTGGACTATTTGTCCTGCAATTTTCATCTGGGAGATTTGGAAGGAGAGGAACCGAAGGGTTTTCAGAGAAGTTTTAGAATCAGTAGAGAGAGTTTTCCATAGGATTGATGTTATGATATAAGAAGTCATGAGCTCTGCAGTCAGAAAATTGAAGGCCAATATGTTAGTAATAACTTAGAGGGGGGTGAATCAGTGGCCTCAAAAATTTATCCTTCAAACTTAACCACCAATCAATAAACCTCAAATTATTATGTCCCTACAAGATGCATGCCATGAAATACTAATAATGATTAACTATCTATTAGTTTTCTCTATCAATCCTTATTCTTTCTTGATTACCAATAAGCAGTATAACTATTTACCGAAACTCAGTAAATATGCAGAGTATACCGATCAATCCAGAGTTAGCTATGTAAGATGCAAGATAGTAAAGAAATGAATCATACACACATAACACATAAATTTTTAACATGCAAGCCCTGTTAAGGGAAAACCACTGGGACCGGTAACCCAAATTTTCACTTTTCTAAAGTGAGCTCTGTTAGGAGCCAACCCTGTTAAAGGTTACAAACACATTGTTAAGTGTGACCTTGTTAGATGATTTTATACATAGAGGTTGTCACTTAGTATCAAGCATCTATTGCTACCATCCTTGAATCATCCTCCTTCTTAGACTATCAATAGGTATCAAGCAAGTCCAATGCTACTTTCATGAATCAAATTTTTTGGCACTCCTTGAGATGTACCTCAATATATAGAAGACTATTAAGTCCTGCTCGGTTAAGAAACTTGATGCTTCAATGGTTAAACTGAAACACTATGACCTATTCATATTGCAACTTTGAATTGTAGATTTTTAGATCTATTTAAGTACATTACCTCTCTAACCAATGTATCAATTCAATCCTTTGTGCTCCATACTTTCTGCTTTGTGATGTTGTGCTCACTGTTCGTCAGTGTCTGTAGAATTCCTTAGCTCTTCCTTTAGCTTGTTTGATTAGGACTATATGAAGTTGTTCTTCATCAGTTTCTCTTCAGCATCCTCTTTTTATTCACTCCCCTTAATCCCATTTGTTAATGAATTAAGCTTTTCTCTTATATAGACATAATATTCATTGATTCTTGATTCTTGATTCTTAGCATGATAAACAATCTAGCCAATTAGATTTAAAGCATAACTCCTAATTTGTCTCGTAGATATCTTCTTCCCAGCTGTACAAATCATCTTTAAATAAATCACTTATCTCTGGTCGAATAAAACAAAAAAGACAACCATTTAAGTCTATTTTTAGCTCTGCCAGCTAGATATTTTATCATTTTTTGAACTCTCGATTCTGTCAGTCACCACTGCAGTTAGTTGTCAGTGACAACTAACTGATCCATTGGTGAGACTCTAGTTAGCATCATGATCTCTATTCATCAGGAATCATTGGAATTTTACTCATCGGGCAACTCTATCTTTAGTCCGTCAGGCAACCTTCTGACTTTGCTCGTCGGGAAACTCTGTGGCTTTGCTTTGTTGGAAAAAACTATGCTTCTGATCGTTGACTATCACTGTGACTATTCTTCTTTGCTCTGACCGATGGTGTGCACTCCATCAGTGTTGTTTGTCACTTAGTGAATACTTGACTTTTATGCATTTCTGAAAGCATAACCTTTGTTCCTTTAGTTTTTTTAAGTCTTTGGCATTATGTACATGACCGTACAGATGATATCAAGTTGACATCAATGACAATACAATACATTAACTGATTTAATGTCTTGCATTATCTTCAACTTAACATTGTCAAACATTTAATTAGTTACATGTCATCAATCTCTCCCTTTGGCATTGATGGCAACACACTATATTATCACACTCTACTATTTCTAATACAATATCAAATACAATAGTTGAGATTCATCAAACTACCAATCTTTTTGTTCTGATAACCGATAAATGTCTAACCATTGGTAAGCTCTATTTTAGCTTAGATTTTATTCTTGCAGCTCTCTTATTTTCTAATGTGTTGTGTTCTCTCCTTGTGTCAATTTCTCTAGCTTGATTTTTCTTTCTCTTTTTATGTCTTTTTCTCTTGTCAACAATTCTCCCTTTGTACAATATTTTCGTAAAATTTCTCTCCCTGTTGGAGTGATTTGATAATGGATAATCTTTCTCCTTTTACAAAAAATCTCTCTCCTTTTACAGAGGGATGTCATAATGTGGATAATCTCTCTCCCTTTGACAGCAATGCCAAACAAATATCTCATAAATATCTGACATTAATGTCAAACAATCATTTCTTTCTATCCATAATATATTCCTTGAATTTCCCTTATCCATCAGCAATACATCAATATGCTCTGATGCTTGGTGCTGATATATACCTATTTGTATATAGATGTAGCTTTGAAGTTCATCTCTTTCCTTACATCAACATTACTAATATTCTAATAATAAGTAGGCTGATGCAGCCTTCAGTCATTATAATGACTGGTAGACAAGGGTTTGACCCCTAGTCTCTTTCTCAAGTACTCAAATGTATCCTTGGGCAGTGGCTTGGTGAAGATATCAACCAATTGATCTTTTGATTGCACATACTCAAGTTTCACCTCCTTTGCTTGAACTTGTTCTCTTAAATAATGATACTTGATTGCAATGTGTTTAGTCTTATCATGCATGACTGGATTCTTGGAAATGTTTATTGCACTGGTGTTATCACAAAAGATAATTACTAGTTCTAGGATCTTCATATGCATACCTTCCAATAACTGTTTGATCCATGCAATATTTGAGAAATTTACAGCAGCAACAACATACTCTGCTTCTACAGTAGACTAAGAGATGCATCCTTGCTTCTTGCTAATCCATGTGACAAGTTTGTCACCCATAAAAAAATGCTCCTCCAGTTGTGCTCTTCCAGTTATGTGTGTGTATTTGGGTACCTGTTGAAAATAACACAAACACTCAATAGGTCATTGCATTAGTTCAAATGGTTAGATAAAATGTTCAAAACCAGTAATATCGGCGTATTACCTTCTAACTAGAAAGAGTGTGATTAGTTGCATATTAGCCCTCAGAATATGCTACAAATCAGTGACCAATACTATTCTAGCATGACGGATTTAATTCAAAATTAAGCTAAAAAGATGAAAAAGCATGTATTCTAGCTCTAAAAGAAGAAACTAAAACAATGCAAAAGCATAGAACAAAGAGTGGAATGTAAATCTAAGATGAATCCAATAGCATAACAATGCATTTTTGATCTAATGTGAAGACTCATTTGCTCTCAAAATAGGCTTCTATTTATAGAAGAATGGGAGAGAGAGGGGGGACAAGGTTCATTTATGAATTAGAAGACCCATAAATGAAGATGTAAGAGTCATTAATGCCCAAGGCACTAATAAGGCATGGGAGAGACATAGGCTTAAGGCATCTTCATTAATAAGACATTAATGAAAGCCTTAAAGAGGCAAGGGAGGATATAAGAGGATAGCTTGAGAAAGTGGACCTTAAGGAGGTCAAGCTTGATAAAGTGGACTTTCTCAAGTGGGTTGAGTTGCTAAGCATTCCTTAATGGAATGTGACAATATTAGGAGGTGGGTTAGGGTAGAATTTAGGATTAGGAATAGATTAGCAAGGGTGAATCGGTTGAGAAGGGTTAGAACCCAGGGTAGAAGTGGTTGAGATAGGTTAGGTTGGGGTTTGAGGGAATATTAATAAATGAAATAAACTTTTTTAATTCATTTAGAAATATAGGAATTAATTATTTAAACAATGAAATTGTTTTTTAATAATTAGGGGACTATAGCCATTTTAATTAAATTAAATAGGCTAGGGTAATGGGTTAATTTGCAAGTGGATATTTGATTTAGTGATTTATTTAATTTCTTTATAATTAAATACTATAGCCATATTTGATTTTTGATTTGATTTGATTGGTCAAAATTGATTTGAATTATATGGCTATAATACTTAATATAAATCAGTGATAAAAATCACCTAGGATATTAAATTGATTTGAAGAATTATGCCAAGCAGTAACAGGGTCATTTGGACATAATCGAGGGTATGATCGCACTTAGGGAAAATAGGGTCCATAGTTGGAACAGATCAAATTCAGGTGGTTACATTTGCCCCTTTTTGAATTGATGTGCGAGCAGCGCATTGATTCAAAGAAAGTTTTTTATTTTGACTTCAGAAAGATTGAGAATCTCGTTCTTGGTTGTCGAAAAAAATGTTGATGAGATCAGTCTCGCACTTGATTGAACAAAACTAATAGAATTTATTTTGAACTTGGTTGTCATCCAAAGATCAATAAAAGATTTTAAAAATACCAATTCTAAACTTGGTTGTCGTCCAAAAATTGATAATACTAATTCTGAACTTGGTTGTCGTCAAAAATTTGATAATACTGATTCTGAACTTGGTTTTCATCCAAAAGCCAATATGAAGTTGCCAGGAGCTTTAAAAATATTTTAAAATAAGGAAACATGAGATATCCAGCTCATGAGAACCAAAGATTTCTATCCAACAGTTCTGACTTAGTCAAGGAACTGTTATGCCCCTAGTTTGTTTGATAACGAAGTCATTTTGATGTTCTTTCAAGCAAAAATTTAATTGATGATAGTGTGATCATGCTCCCTCGGGAATGAAATCGAAGGAAAAGAAATAAAATCCCTCAATTGAAAAGAACATAACACTTGTAGGAAGGGATAGGGCAAGAAAGAATAGAGTAGAAGACGGTGTGTTTAAAAATAAACACACAATTATCAAGTTAATTATGTGAAAATATGAGTGATAAGGTTGATAAAATGATGTTTAGACCAAGATGTAGGATGAAATGTGTAGTATTTACCAATGTGGTGAATAAATGAAGAAAATTTGCAATTTTTGAAAGTGTCACAAAAATGATACTGTGCTGCTGAAAATAGCACGGATACCTTTGATTTGGTTCCCGATTGAGTAAAAAAAGAACATAAATGATTTTTTAGTTGTCTAGAAGGAGTTTTAGAAACCCTAAATGTCTCAAAAGACCCATATAAGCCTCCAAATTTAGCATTTCACTATTCATTTTCACTTTCAGCTATAGCAAATCAGAGAGCTCTGCAGAGAAAATGGTGGTCCCCGTGAGGAAACATCGATTTGAGTTGAGCTGACGACACCAGCGACTGGCCAACTACCCACCGCCGGTAAGTACCCGATAAACTACCTTGTAAAATTTGAATTTTTGAATTTTATGCATTTTTGTGAATTTTAGAGCCCCTAGAAGGTAGGATCACATCCGGGATTCCAGATTGCATCCTGCGAAACGCGCATCGCATCTGGTTTTTCCCAGATCATATCCGGTGTTTCTCAGATTCTGCGTCGCATCTAGGTTTTCTGTTGATTGCATCTAGTCTTTTAGATTTAGTCTTGTTTGTAGCTAGAATCCGTCAGGGAATCGTATTCTAGATTTTGGGGATCGTACCCCGCATTTAGGATTGCATCCTGTGTTTCTAGGATCGCATCCCATATGTGCAATCACATCCTATATTTCCAGGATTGCATCTGGTAGAAGACTTAGGTTTTTAATTTTCTTTGATCTGTTTACGTCCTGCAAACTTGAAATGACTTAGCAGAGTAGGAATGTGCCCTTTGTTGTAGATAGAATGCTGATATTTTACTGTGTTGTCAAAAATCAAGCCCAGTTTGAGTTAGTCGCCTTTCGCGGTACTTATCCTGTGCGAGTTCTGGCATTGTCTAGCTGACTGTCAGATGATGAGAAGACTACCGTGATCCAATGTGGATTGCGGTCACTGATAGGTTTACCTGAGATCGGGGTAAACTGAGGGTTGTTGACTGCTCTGGTTGAGAGATGGCATTCTAAGCACAACATCTTCCACCTACCTACTGGTGAGATTACTGTGACACCAGAGGACATTTGGAGGATCTTGCACATACCCATGGTTAGACATGAGGTGTTCTTCAAGTCTAGAGCTGGCGTGGCGATCAGGTCTTCTCAAAGATTCTTCCAGGATGATAGTATAGATCGCAAATACTTGTCCTGGGATTATATGGTCGATCACTATGATCGATTAGCTGTATACTTGGTTGGATTGGTAGGCGGCATCCTTATGTCAAACAAAGGTCAACACGGTTTCTTGGTGGTCTGGGTCAGCATGGTGGAGCAAATGATCATCCACCGCTGACAGTTTGCCTGGGGGAGTTGTATATTAGCTCACATATACCGAGAGCTCCACGAGATTGTATACCACCATACTCGCAGCATGACTGTGGGTATACTGATTCTTTAGATTTGGGCCTAGGAGCACATCCTTGTGACATGGCTGATTGTTGACAGGCAGAGGGCACCAAAGCAGCCCTATGTGTACATGTATGCAGGACTCTTACAACAGCCCCACCTGGGCAAGGTTGAGTATTGGCGTCGATTATTCGACGATATGACAGAGGTTGTGTGGCGACCATACTTAGACTATGAGGTATGGACTTCTGATTCATGGTAGGTGCCTTTCTTATACCAGATTAGATATTTGATTGGGTGCACGAGATATATTATTGAGCACTTCTTGATCACTAGAGTTCTAAGGCAGTATGGCTGACGACAGGGCCGCACAGAGGATGTGGCAGTGTATGCTCATATCAGAGATGAGGTAGCTAATTGGGGTGCACAGCTTACTTATGAGATTGCCTCACAGGATATTTGAGATATGGTGGTGATAGACTGGGACACTCGCCCAGATGTTGAGGATGCTGGAGTGTCAGATGGGTACGCTACAAAGATGCTTCAGTATCCGTTTCCATGATTCATAGTGCCTGAGGAGATCATTCCTCGTATAGAGGAGCCACTGGATTATGATCCTAAGGATCGACCTGTCAGGGGGAGAGGTGGTATAGACAGAGCACCGAGGAGACATGGGGGCCATGATGGTGGTAGAGATGGCGGCAGAGGTGGCAGGCATCCTCCCCCAGATGATAGACATGATGGTGATGACAGGGGGGAGGTGGAGAGGTAGTGGATACCAGTGGTCTGAGTGGCAGTGGGTAGAGATGTCAGAGATACAGATTTGTGGCCCCACAGAGAGCCCCTGGCCCTTTACTTACTCCAGAGCAGCAGAGACAGCGGAGACAGAGAGTGCAAGAGCAGGATCCCGGTAGAGATGGGGACCCTCTATCTAGGTGCGAGTAGGAGAGAGAGTAGCTTAGAGCTCAGATCATAGCCTTGGAGGCTAGGGTTACTACTGTTGATGCAATTTTAGCAGACAGGGACAAACAACTTGAGCAGCTAAGAGCTGAGAGGGATACACAGGCCCGGAGAGCAGTCCATCAGGGATAAAGGGTGACATATTATTATGCCTTGTATCATGCAGTAGTACTGGAGGGTCAGAGAGCACATACCTTTTCTCATGTAGCTCAGCAGTTAGAGGGGGCCATGCTACCTCCAGAAGCTCCAGTCATGCCACCTCCTCCTCCTCCTCCTGACCAGGGAGAGGGGGTGGGCTAGAGTTGATATCTTGCACCATTTTGTTTATTTTGAGATTATACATGTATATCTGGATCCTGTTGAGATCCCCTCTTTTGTACTTTACATTCATTCGTACATATATCTGATTCACTTTTTGGCATACTGATTCTCTTTATGTGCACTGATACACTATATACTATCTGATACACTTTATGCTATGATACTCTTTATGCTTACTGAGACACTGATGTTCTTGTGATGATATACTGACATTTGTTTATGCTTACTGATATATTGATATTCTTCTGATTCACTTTATGCTTTTAGTTGTACCATGTTGACATATATCTGATGCAGTGTCTTGATTCTGACATGTTTCATGTGGTAAATGTATCCATTTGGCTTTCTATAGATGTGGTAAACATATCTTTTGCACATGTGATGATACCTTGATCTCATGATGAGTTAGTTGATAGATGATAACATCATTTTATAATGTGGATGTGATGAGTATATTACTGATATTAATATGTTATAAATGATATCTATGTGAAAATGTAAATGTATGTTTCTTTGTTTTTCCAGTTATGCAAAATAGATGTATGGATGCACCTTAGGATGTAGAAGTAAAAATTCCATACATGGATGTTTTTATTTTTTTATTTTCCAGTTTCATTTTTCCAAATGAATGAAAAATGTATGCTATGGATGATATCAGTAATATAAATGGTGTAATTAACTTGATATTTGTAGAAGAAGATAGAAACCATGTTTTGAGATTAAATTTCCTTATGCTATTATGTACTGTGGACAAAATGCATCAGGCAATCTTTAAATGTAGCTATATGAAGACTCTTAGGACTTGTCACTGATTTAGCAAATATTGCAACATTTTTATCATCATTGGGCACTTTTGGAACAGATACCACCTGATAGTACAACCATCACTAATACCCACTGATATTATGATAATATGAATACTATTATTTTATTTTTTTTTGAAATGTCAGAAATAGACTGAGGCATCAAGGCATAGAAGTCAAGATAACAAGATAGTCACCTTCCTTTTAATATACCAGATTCTGATTAAGGCAAGATATTGGACCCGCAATGACCTTGAAAATTTATATCCTTGGGTACATTATGATTCGTATGCCTTAGTGAGAATCTGGATCAGAAAACATACAAGGAAATTGTATCAAACTCACCGTAGTTTACACATAACCAAGATCGAGATATATGCGACTATCCACCCATAGTGGCAGCTCTTACCATAAATATCCAAGTTAGGTGAAATTTATAGGATCATGTGAAACAATCACCATACACAGAAATTCAAGAAAACATTATGCCCCCAATCCTTGCGACTCTTTGTCTTTGCACAGACGTCATTGAGTAACTAAGAAGACATAACAAATCATCAATTTGAGAATCAATTAGATAAAATTCATAATTACTTAGATGCCCCTAGTTGAAAACATCATCAGGACATTAAAGAATCATAATTAAACCATCATCAAACTATGTGTTTAAGTAGTACTTTGTTCATCCATATGTCAAACACAGTAAAGATTCATCAATCAAAAAATCAAAATATAAGCAATATGGTGTTCCATGTCTATGCCTTGATAGGATAATCCATTCATGTTGGCGATCCAATATAGCTTTGTAGGAATGCTATTGAATGTCAATGTTATGTCCCATGTTTTGAAAAGATATTTTGGTTTTTGGGAAAGTGACATTGTTTTGCATGTGTCCATAAAAATTGTGTCTGTGAGGCAAACCATCCTAGAGCAACCTAGCAACCGTAACTAACTATGCCAACAAAGATGCCCCCAGTGCAGAATGACTTATTCCTAAGACGTAAAGATAGACAAATCCCAAGTGAGGATAAGATAGTCATGTAAGAAAATGAAGTCAGCGTATGAGCACAGGAAAAATTATGAAGGCCTAGTATTAGTAGCGCATTGATAGATGGAGCGTAGATCACAAGTGATGCCTGATTGCCAAGTTTTCACCACTTGGAAAGATTCTTTTTCTTTCTTTTTGCTACCAAGATGCCTGTTTTACCAGGTGCTCATCGAGGCACTTTTTCTCTTTTTTCAATGTTTTTGCTATTTTTTCTTTTTTGAATGTTTTTGTAGTATCAATGCGCCTGTTTACCAAGTTTTCACCAAGGATACCCATTTTGTAGGACTTTTCCCACTATTTTTGGATTTCTTCAGGATCAATTTTCTGAATGTTTTTGGTATTTTGCAAGAACTATTTTTTGTATAGGCTCTGCTAGCCGAACATTAAGCGTAGAACCGCTTCAAATATGGAGTGTTGATAGGATCTGGAAGAATGTCTCCCTCAGGTGTAGCTAATTGATAAGCTCCGGTCCCAAAAGTAGTAGTAATAACATAAGGTCCCAGCCAGTTAGGTTCAAATTTTCCTTTCTGCTCTTTGTTAGGCTGGTTCTTAGGATTCTCTTTTAGGACAAGATCTCCCACCTCAAACTTGCATGGTTTGACCTTCTTGTTGTAAACTTTGGACATTCTTTCTTGGTACACTTTGAGGTGATCAAACGCTTGTTGTCTGCGCTCATCTAGTAGGTCCAGAGAATTTAACCTATCTATGCGGTACTGTTCATCAGTAACCAGTCCTTGTAAAGAGATCCAAAAAGATGGAATTTCAACCTCAATAGGTAGTATTGCCTTAGTTCCGTAGACTAGAACAAATGGCGTGGCTCCTGTTGGTGTTCGGATGCTTGTTCTATAGGCCCATAGTGCCAGATTCAGTTGTAAATGCCAGTCTCTGCCAAACTTGCTCACAGTTCTATGTAGGATTTTGAGAATATTTTTGTTTGATGCCTCGGCCTATCCATTACCTTGAGGATAATAGATCGAAGAGCAATGTTGAGTAATGTGAAACTGTTCACAGAGGTCATCAATGTCTTGGTTTTTAAATTGGCCCCCATTGTCTATCACAATTGAAGAGGGTATCCCATATCTACAAATAATGTAGTTTAGAATGAACATAGCCACCTATTTGCCAGTGGCTTTTATTAGCGGCACAACCTCGACCCACTTTGTGAAATACTCAGTGGCTGTAATGATAAAATTGTGTCCATTTGAAGAGTTGGGATATATCTGTCCAACCAAGTCAAAGGCCCATTGCTGGAATGGCCAATGTGTTATAAAAGGTATGAGTTCTCTGGCAAGAGCATGGATGAGGTTTCCATGTGTCTAGCATTTAAGACATGCTTTGGAAAATTGAATAGCATCTTTCTCCATGGTAGGCCAATAATAGCCTACTCTGAGTAGTTTTTTAGCTAATGAAAAGTCATTTGAGTGTGATCCACATACACCTTCATGGACGTCTTTTAAAGCTAGATCAAACTCTTCTAGTTCTAAACACCGAAGAAGTGTACCATTGAGACTACGTCGATATAGGTTGTTAGTTATGTGGACGTAACGTGATTTTTTCCTAATCAGGGATCTTTTCTCATTTCTAGATAGATTGGCGGGAATGGTTTGGTCCGAAAGGTAGGCAATAATATTGGCATATCAGGATTTATCTGGGGTATTCAAGGAACATATTACCTGGTATTTAGGATTGGCAAAGGCAGGATAGGATATTTCTTCCACCAAGAAGTCATAGTGGAATTGATGTTCCTCCAGTTGTAACATGGATGCCAAGGTATCCATAGCATCTGCAGCTCTATTCTCTGATCTGGGTATCTGCTGGAAGGTGACGAAGACAAAGTATTTATTCAAATCATCAACTAGTTTCTTGTAGGGCATCAACTTTTCATCTCTTATTTGATATTCCCCATTGATTTGATTGATAACTAGTTGGGAGTCACCATATATGTGTAACTCAATGATCTTCCATTCCATGGCAAGTTTGAGGCCATTTACCAATGCTTCATATTCTGAGATATTGTTGGTGCATGGAAACATTAATTTGTAAGATTTGGGAATCTTATATCCTTGTGGAGTAATGAAGAGAACCCCTGCTCTAGATCCTTGTTGATTGACTGAACCGTCAAAGTACATCTTCCATGGATGTTCAATGAGATGCATGATTGTTTCATTAGGAAATTCAATTAGTAATGGTGCATCATCCTGGAGCGGTGAATCAGCCAATTGATCTGCGAGTACCTGTCCTTTGATAGCTCTTCGTTCAACATACTCAATGTCAAACTCACTTAGAATGAGGACTCATTTTTCCAAGCGGCCTGTTAATGTTGTTCTGCTTAATAGATACTTGAGATGATCAATTTTAGCAATGAGCTTGACTGTGTGAGAGAGCATGTAGTGTCTCAATTTTTGTGATGCAAAGACAACTGCTAAGCATGCTTTCTCAATATAGCTATAATTGAGCTCATAAGTGACGAAAGTTCTACTAATGTAGTAGATAGCTCACTCTTTCTTTGTTTCATCCTCTTGTGCTAGCAACACTCCTAGGGATGTAGCTATAGCTAAAATGTATAGGAGTAAGGGCTTTCCATGAATAGGAACCATAAGAATAGGTGGAGCAGCCAGGTACCCCTTTAATTCTCTAAAGTTGGCTTCATAGTGTTCATCCCAATTGAATGCAACCCCTTTATGTAGTAGCTTAGTAAAGGGTTGTGCCTTATCGGAAAGTTGGGACATAAATCTCCTGATAGACTGGAGTCTCCCTTGTAGTGTCCTCATTTGACTGATATTACATGGAGGAGTCAT
>MU218071.1:315864-328618 GCA_018584345.1 Thuja plicata | reverse complement strand
GATTTTTGATTTGATTTGATTGGTCAAAATTGATTTGAATTATATGGCTATAATACTTAATATAAATCAGTGATAAAAATCACCTAGGATATTAAATTGATTTGAAGAATTATGCCAAGCAGTAACATGGTTGTTTGGACATAATCGAGGGTATGATCACACTTAGGGCAAATAGGGTCCATAGTTGGAATAGACCAAGTTCAGGTGGTTACACCACTCATCAAGATTTCCAACCCAATCAGCGTCGGTAAACACCTTAAGTTCAAATTTTCCTTCTTTTCTATACCATAAGCCATATTCCTTAGTATTCTTCAGATATCTTAGAATTCTTTTCACATCAGTCATATGTGATTCCCTAGGGTTAGTAGAAAATCTTGCAACTATTCCTACTACATGTGCAATATCTGGTCTAGTGTGTACAACATACATGAGTTTTCCAATCATTAATCTATACAAAGTCTGATTTACCTTTGTTGTCTTGTCCTCCTTTTTCGACTTGCATCTAGTAGCCATCAGTATCTTCCTTCAAATAAAGATTACTGTTTTCACTAGTCCTTACAAATCCAATACTTATAAGATAGGAATAAAGTCATTCATACCAGGCTCTTGGAGCTTCTTTAAATCCATACAAGGATTTATGAAGTCTACATACCATGTTTCTCTTGTCTGGAACTACAAACCCTTCTGGTTGCTCAATGTATACCTCTTCTTCAAGTATTCCATTTAGGAATGCTGACTTGACATCCATCTAGTATACCTTGAATACTTTGAATGTAGCATAAGAAAATAGTATTCTTACTCCTTCTATCCTAGAAATGAGTGCAAAGGCTTCTCCATATTCAATACCTTCCTCTTGTGCATACCCCTTGCATACTAGTCTTGCTTTATTTCTTGTGACTTCTCCATTCTCATTCAGCTTGTTCCTGAATATCCATTTAGTACCGATGACATTCTTGTCATCTGGTCTTGGCACAAGTGACCATGTCTTGTTCTTATCAATCTCCTCAATCTCATCATTCATAGCACTTATCCATTCTTCATTATCAAGTGCGGCATTGACAGATTTTGGCTCAAACTCACAAATTAAACAACTTGAGTTTAAAGACTTACTTCTTGTTCTTGTATCAGCTTTCTTATCTCCTATGATCTAGATCTCTGGATGGCTCCTTCTTACATATCTTGAAAGTACAGGTGTAGCTCTTTGTATATCAGCTTGATCATCATTTTTTTCTTCATTTTGTTCTTCATCACCTTGCACATTAATTTGATCATTATCCTGACCGTCGGTATTTATAGCTTGACCTTCGGTTACAACATTCTATTGTTCAGGAATTAAGCACTATTGCTCGGGTAGAGTGTTAGGTTCTTCACAGTATACAAACTTGTTGTAGTCCTCTGGTTCTTTTGTGCTTTTCATCTCATTATTTTCTGCAAATTCATCTATTTTTATATTTGCACTTTCAATTTTTGTTAGAGGCCTTAATAAGACATTTATAAGCCTTGCTTTTGGTGGAATACCCTAGAAAGATACCTTCATCACTTTTGGTGTCAATCTTTCCATTTCTATCATCCTTTAAGATATAACATTAACTACCAAAGATTTTGAAGTAACTTACATTAGGTATTTTACCATACCATAGCTCATAGGGTGTCTTCTTTGTGTCCTTCAATTGTACTTTCTTTAGTGTGTAGACATCAGTACTGATAGCTTCCCTCTAGAAGATTTGGGTGATGCCTTTCTCTATCATTAATGTTCTAGCACAATCAACTATGGATATGTTCCTTCTCTCAGCAATCCCATTTTATTGTGGTGTTCTTGGTGCAAAAACCTATCTTTTTATACCATGCTCATTACAAAAATTAGTGAATTCATCTGATATAAACTCTCCTCCTCTATCTGACCTCAAATATTTTAGATCCTTACCACTTTGTTTATCTACCATAGTCTTATACCATTTAAACATCTTGAATGCTTCGGATTTATCTTTTAGAAACATAACTGTCATAATTCTAGAGTAATCATCAACAAAGAGAATAAAATATCTATCTCCATAATAACTCTTTGTCCTCATCGGTCCACATAGATCAGTATGGACTAATTCTAGAATATCATCAGATGTATGGGTTTTACTTTTGAAACTAGACTTTTCATCTTACCTTTTGACAATTTTTGCACATGATGTTGTCGGGCTTTAACATCGTTGGTAAGCCTCTTACATTTCTCCTTCTGCTTATTTTTGTCATGTTGTCAAAATTCACATGACACAATCATTTGTTCCACAACCATATGTCTTCATTTCTAGTCATTAAGCAAGTGGTGTTAGTATCATTCAGATAGAATAAGTTACCTTTAGTCTATTCACCGGTACCAATCAATCTTCCTGATTCATTAAATATTTTTGCCTTCTTATTCTCAAATGCTACTCTGTGACCTGAATTATTCAGCTGAGAAACACTCAACATATTATAATTCAATCCTTTTACCCAATAAGAATTTTCACATTTAATCAGGTTATTCAACATTATAGTTCATTTACCTTCAACTGGACAAGGTGTATCATTACCCATTATTATTGTACCACCATTATAATACTCAAAAGTGTTAAACTTTTCTTTGTCACCGGTCATATGGTGAGTGAAGCCACTATCTATAATCCATGTGTCATTCTTTCTAACCTTAGATATGAGTGCAGTTTCTACATACCTTTCATCTCCATCTGAATCATCTTTCACAGCCACAAACACCATCTCGATGTCTTCATCAGGTTCGGTGTCAGTATCTTCATCTTTGCAAGTAGCTAGGTAGCTGGCTTTATTTCCTTTGTCCTTGTAGTCTCGGGTATCTCTTCTTTCTGATTGTTAGTAACTTATGTAATCCTTGTTATAACCTCTGTCAGATTTCTTCTCAAAAGACCTATCATTAACTCTGTCATATTTTCTTCTGTTAGGACATCTTGCATCAAAGTGTCTAATCTCTTTACAATTAAAGCATACAAGTGGTAACTTACCTTTGTATTTACCTTTGCCTCTCTGCATTCTTCTAGTCATAAGTGCTTATATTTCATATAGATCTTCTTCTTCACTTTCACTTTCACTTTCACTATCTCTTCTAGATGTGTGTCTATGACTTGATTTGCTTATTCTCATAGAAGATTTAAATGCAGACTCTAAGTTTGGTAAGACACTATTATCAAAGTTATTCATCTCAAATGAAATTAGTCTACCAATTAAGCTATCAAGAGTGATTGTACTATTTTCTACTACTCTCATTTCTTGAATGGAAAAAACTCTAATAGAATATACAGGTAGTAAGGTTCTTAAGATTTTATTTACCATTGTCTCCTCTTCAAGTGTACCTCCAACTCCTCGTATAGCATTGACTACTTATTTGATTCTTGTGTTATACTGTGTGATGTTTTCTCCTTCTTTCATTATGAGATCATCAAAATTTCCTCTAAGGCTTTCTACCTTGGCTCTCAGAACATTTGTATCACCTCCATGTACAAGCTTTAGTTTTTCCCACATCTTCTTTGCAGTTTTACAATCTTTCACATCTTCAAATTCAGCATCAGAGAGTGAGGAAGAAAGCTCTATGACCATGCAGTTGTGCTCATGCTTCTCTCTCAATTGATCTACTATCAATACTCCTATGGGAAACACATATTCAGTATCTAGGAATTGAGTAACATCATTACCAATACCTGATAAGTGGAGTTTTACCCTGCTTTGCCATGAAGCAAAGTTGTCTTTATTCAACTTGGGCACATCTCGTCTGTTCATCTTGTGATATTGAATTAGGTCTTGAAACCTTCCTTTCTAAGCACACAACCTCTGATACCAATTGTTAGTAATAACTGAGAGGGGGGGTGAATCAGTGGCCTCAAAAATTTATCCTTCAAACTTAACCACCAATCAATAAACCTTAGATTATTATGTCCCTACAAGATGCATTCCATGAAATACTAATAATGATTAACTTTCTGTCAGTTTTCTCTGTCAATACTTATTCTTTCTTGATTACCGATAAGCAGTATAACTATTTACTAAAACTTAGTAAATAAGAAGAGTATACCGATCAATCCAAAGTTAGCTATGTAAGATGCAAGATAGTAAAGAAATGAATCATACACACATAACACATGAATTTTTTAACGTGGAAACCCTGTTAAGGGAAAAACCACTGGGACCAGTACCCCAAATTTTCACTATTCTGAAGTGAGCCCTGTTAGGAGCCAACCCTATTAAAGGTTACAAACACACTGTTAAGTGTGACCTTGTTATAGGATTTTATACATAGAGGTTGTCACTTAGTATCAGGCATCTTTTTCTACCATCCTTGAATCAGCCTCCTTCTTATACTATCAATAGGTATCAGGAAAGTCCAATGCTACTTTCATGAGTCAACCTTTTTGGCACTTCTGTAGATGTACCTCAATATATAGAAGAATTTTAATTCTTTCTCGGTTAAGAGACTTGATGCTTCAATGGTTAAACTGAAACACTATGACCTATTCATATTGCAACTTTGAATAGCAGATTTTCAGATCTATTTAAGTACATTACCTCTCTGACCAATGTATCAATTCAATCCTTTGTGCTCCATACTTTCTACTCTGTGATGTTGTGCTCACTGTTCGTTGGTGTCTACAAAAGTCCTTAGCTCTTCCTTCAGCTTGTTTGATCAAGACTGCATGAAGTTGTTCTTAATCAGTTTCTCTTCAACATCCTCTTTTTATTCACTCCCCTTAATCCCATTCATTAATTAATTAAGCTTGTCTCTTATATAGACATAATATTCATTGATTCTTGATTCTTGATTCTTGATTCTTGGTGTGATAAACAATCCAACCAATTAGATTTAAAGAATAAATCCTAATTTGTCTCGTAGATATCTTCTTGCCAACTATACAAATCATCTTTAAATCAATCACTTATCTCTGGTAGAATAAAACAAAGTAGACAACCAGTTAAGTCTATTTTTAGCTCTGCCAGCTAGATATTTTTTTATTTTCTAAACTCTCGGTTCTATCAGTCACCACTGCAGTTAGTCATCAGCGACAACTAACTGATCCGTTGGTGAGACTCGAGTTAGCATCGTGATCTCCGTCCATCAGGCATCATTGGAATTTTACTCGTCAGGAAACTCTGTCTTTAGTCTGTTGGGCAACCTTATGACTTTTCTCATTGGGATACTCTGTAGCTTTGCTTCGTCAGGAAACACTATGCTTTTGATCATCGGGTATCACTGTGACTATTCTTCTTTGCTCTGACCGATGGTGTGCAGTCCATCGGTGTTGTTTGTCACTTAGTGAATACTTGACTTTTATGCATTGCTTAAAGCATAACCTTTGTTCCTTTGGTTTTTTGAATTCTTTTGCATTATGTACATGATCGTACAGATGATATCAAGTTGACATCAATGAAAATACAATACATTAACTAATTTAATGCCTTGCATTATCTTCAACTTAACATTGTCAAACATTTAATCAGCTACATGTCATCATAATATCATCTTTACTTCATGGGATAGCTTAATATAGTGACATTGGCCAGGGATTAAGATAAGGTATAAAAATTATGGGAGTCATCCAGGAATGATTAAAACTTACAGAGATGATGTTAGATGGGTTCCTCCGGATACCGGTTGGATAAAAGTAAACTTTGATGTCTCATCGAAGGGAAACCCTGGGATATCTGGAGTAGGGGCCATAGCTAGGAACTAAAAAGATGAGTTGTTAGCCTTAGCATCCAAAAGGTTAGAAGATGGATCTAACAATATTGCAGAATCTCAAGCAGCGCTATTAGCTTTAAAATTGGGAAAGGTGTTAGGGGTGGAAAACATTCATTTAGAAGGGGATTCTAAAATCATAATCGATGCAATAAAAAAGAATCAATCTAACACCTGGTATGTCAATTGCATTATCATGGAAATCAATGAATTCATGTAGGAGTTTAAGGAATTTAAAATTTCTCATACTCTACGTGAGGGAAACACTGAGGCAGATAAGGTTGCTAATTGGGCAACTACTTTTGAGAAAAGAAATGATCAGATTTTTGATAACTTTTCTACTCTTAACTTATGTGATTTAAGTCTAAATTTGGAAGGGAGAAAAATTAACATCTATTAATGCCACCACCTTTTCAAATAGAGGTAATCAATTCATTAAATTTAAAGTTTATTACTTGCTCATTTGCCTTTCTCGAAAGAATAAGAGAATGCATCATTGAGGGATCAATTACCAAAAGGGTAATGATTTCACAAGCTAGAAAAAGGAAAGAAAGGTTACTTCACATGAATTCTGGTGAAGGCAGAGGAAATCACTTCGCTGGGTCTTTAAAAACAGATCAAAGTTACAGCTTTGTTTTTCAAATTGAAGTATTGTTGCATTGGAAAACTTACTACGAGAATGGAAGCAAACTTTAGCCTTGACTCTGAGAAGTAGATGAATGCCTTTAAAGGCCCAGTTAGTTATGAAAGAATTAAAGGTTTGCTAAAGGTAAAATCTAAGCAGATGATACTAAATATTCTGAAAGCTATCAGAACACAATTTCAAAGTAGGAAGGTGAAGAGATGGACTAACCTGGATGTCATCTCAATTTTTATGGCTTGGGGTTTGGAAATCTGGGAGAGCACTGATGAAGTGGACCGAATCACTAAGGCTCTATTTGAGAAGGATGTTTTAGGTAGCTTGGACTCAATTTTGGAATGGTCAGTGTCTGGCATTGGGCAAGCTATCTCAGAGTGTTTCAAGGATGAAGACGACGCTCAGCGTTTTGGGCTTATTCCCTTTCTGCGGTGGCAAGCACAAGTGGATAAACCTTATATGTATCAACAAGCAGTGGAAGTCTGGAATGAGATGAAGGAAGAATTGAGGAATCAAACCCTTGTAGTTAAAGTGCGGGCAGCTACAATTCTGGTGAATGTGCCGAAGAAGAAAAGGAATCCTCGCGGCTGTGGTAAATGGAAGGTTGGTTTGTTGTAGAATCCTTCCATATAGATGTTTTTTTTTATAAATCCTTTTTGGAGTGATAGTAGGCAGATGCAATGGAGCATCGATGAAAGCTTGGAGTTATGGGAGCGCCAAAAACATGGAGGAATGCGCAACAACCCACATTTTTGTCAGTTGGAAGGTTTTTTTCGCTGTTGTTTTTCACAGACATATCCTATGATCCGCGAAGTATAATGTTTTGGTTAGTCACAGTAGCCTTGGTTAATAGGATTAAAATGCCTCAAGATTTTATATATGTATTGTCAATGATAAGTAGGGTTTGAATCTGTAATATTTTAAAAAAAATTGTCATATGCAAATAGACTGTTATTCAGATAGGTAGGATGAAAGTTTGACAATGTAAAGGAGCGATGAGTCCTGTAGATGATATAGTGTGAAAGTTTCAAGATATTATAGCTGTTGAAGGTATAATGTAATCTTTTTATTCTATCAATACAAAAAACACTATTACCAACCAAAAAAAAAATTATGATTTAAGGTTATTTAAATTAATAACATGATTATATTATCTAGCTGAATTTAATTGGATATCTAATGTGTAATACATATGCATAATTTATATCATGGTTGTCTCATCTTGGTTGATGGTTGTAATGGGTAGAGTGTTTCCCTAGGTGGATTTTGTCTTTAAGATTTGGATTATTTTATCATTTTATATCTTTTTCTCTTTGGGGATTTATTGTGGAAATTTCATAACCATTTCTATGTCACAATTGGTTCATGTCTGGTTATGGTTGCATCGCTGAGTTATGTTATGTTTTCCATTGAGTCTTGATCATTATGTTATTTGACCACAAGAGGTGATAGACCATTACTGTGTTGAGTTTCAATTTTTTAACTTAGTCACCTTGTTTCTTTTGTTATGATTGTTCTATGTTTCAAATGATGGTCCTTGTGGACTATGTTTTACTCCATGTTTGGAGACATATGCTATCAGTGTTATTGATGCTTAATGATCTTGTGATTTGAAACTATGATAATTTTGGTGATTATTTTATTTATATGCCCATTATGAGATGGATGATTTATTGAGATGTCCATTATGGGGTGGATATTTTGGATCCTGATACATGACGTGATATTCTTTATTATTCTCTATCATTTTATTTTGGTGATTTTCATGAATTTAATGATTTATGATAAGTCTTTTATGGTTTTAGTTTCTCCTTCTCTTGGTTTCTTTTGGTTAGAGAATTAGGGTAGATTATCTAGAAACATAGACGGGAAGTGGCTTGAAATGAGCGTTGGGGCCCTCAAGTCGTTGTCAGGATCACTCATTGTAAGTAGCTTAATAAAGTGATAACTTAATAAATTTATTAAGAGAAAACATTGATAAGATAATTGTTTTCCTCGACCATGCCTTGAGCACTAGTACAAGATAGGATGAAGTACGAGAAGATGCTTGCCCATCTAGTGAGACATCCTAATCTAACATAGTTGGTTTTCCTTATATGTATGAAAGGATTACTAATACCTCATATGGTCACTTGGGCGTCGGGGTTGAGAGAGGTTGTCAGGACAAGGTCTAAGGGTTAGACATATGTGATGATACTTCTCTATATTCGTTCTAGTTTCCTACATTGCATTTGGTACACCTGATTTGTGTCTCGATCAATTATACTTGATAACCTATAACCATCTTAACTTGTTTATTAAGTGTACCTTTGCATTAGTGTTTCTTGTTTGATTGATTGTTTGAGTGAGGCTTGTTGCTATCTCCTCAGCATGGTAGGCTGGACCTCATGGTTCCACATGGTTGGGTGGTAGTGATTTTTTACCATTGAGATTTGACGTCGTGTTCTTGTTCTTGGATGATCCTTGTTACTGAAACTATGTTCATTGCTTGGAGATTATTTATTGTCATCATGAGATGTTATCATGTATTATATGTATTGACTTGACACATCTATTCAAGATATGTTATGTATTGTATTATGAATTGATTTATTATTATTATTATTATTCATGCAATATGTGCAGTGGAAGATTTTTTATTATATATTCCATAATGTATCATTGTAGCTTATTGATTGTACATTTACTTATATTAATAGGATGTATGTATCTTGGTTCCTTCTATGCGATGTATGTGTTAGTTTCCTTATTGATATGTGTTCTTTCATTATGATTAAGTAAAGAACTAATTTATATTTTGATTTGGGTTTTAAAAATAATGTATGATATATCATGTGATTATATTATGGGTGATCTTAGTAGTTTAATTAATGTAATTAACATAACTATGTCTTGGAACCCTTGGGATAGTTAACTAAGTTTATGAACATTAATGTAATGTCTTACTATGTGTTAACATTGATACTTTCACTCATGTTTATACTTGCTTTCATATTTGTGTTGTTTAATGTATTTTTAACATTCAAGAAAAAAAATATTGCGTCAACTTAGTATCAAGTTAGGTTAATTTATCATGGGTTCCCTTGAGGGGCTTACATCTGGCATCAAAGCCTGAGTTTCTACACTGGTAACTTTGGGAATTTGTACTCCCATTAGGTGTCTTATAGTAAACTTGAAACAAAAATACTAACACATAACTCTCTTATATTTGAGAACCTTTGTATTGCAACTAAACATCGTGTCTTCATTTTCTCTTTTCTTGTTCAAGACATTGCTTTGTTGTTGTTTATTATAGGAGAAACACATGTTGAGGCTTGATCAATCACTATAACCCTTGTTACAACACTAGGATATATGGTTAGATTGTTGCTCACGAAGTTGGCGACTATTGTGCGAGTGTATTTTTGTGAGTTAGTGGATAGCTTGCTCTTGTGTCCCATGTGTTGGTTATATGTGAGGATGTTTGGTGATCATGATTGGGTTTCCTCATTTGAATTAGAATGATATGTGATGAGTGTGGTTGTTTAGGGTTTATGTGACCCTCCTTAATGTTGAGTTTCCTAGTTTGAGGGACTCCTTGTGTCATGATCCTTATTTCTTCAAGAATTTTATGTTTATTGATTGACCCTATTGCTTATGTCCCTAGTGGTATCGTAAGAATTTTCCTAAGGCAAAGAATAAAAATTCCAAGATCTAGAAGCTCAATCGATAGAAGAAAGAAGAGAGACAAAATGGTATGATCAATTGATTGACTTGATTCAAGAATGATGAACAATGTAATACAATGAATTAATAATTTACAATGTAGATATGCCTAAATATATAGGCAATGCATGATAACTAAGAGATATACAAGTGATAACCTATCAACCACACAAGGTGGAATCATGTGTCCACCTAAAGTGGATCATCCTCCATTGTACAATGAACTATGTGTAAACATGTGCAACAATGAGAGGACGATGATGTGATAAGATAAATAAAGGTGGATCCCATGCATAAAGTGGAAATGAAATAAAAAATATCAACACCTAAAGTGGAATTATCCTACACTATGTGCTAAAATAAGATGCAAACTCCTAGGTGTCTCATATGCAAACCACTATAAATGCATTATCCTAAGGAAGCTTAATTAAAGTGAAATTAGCAATATTTAATTACACCAACACCCCCCTTAAGTGCAACTTAAGAGAATGCACTTAAACTCACAATGCTAGATGACAATGCAAGATGGGTCATGGATACTAGGACATGTTAGGTACCCATGTACAATATGCAAGTGAAAAGAAATGAAATCTACCATAAAGCAGAGAAAGAGGGAAAACCTAATGGGAAAAAACCTCCCCCAAAAAGAGAGATGAAGAAAAAAATTCATGGATGGATGGATTAATCAAGACCCCACATTATTATGAAATACATTATGTATATACAATCAAGAATCCCTCCATAGGAGAGAATAAATGGAAGAGAGACAAAGTATCTCCCCTCAATGTAGAATGTACACCAATGGTAGATGTTGCAGGGTCGATGTAGAAACTGATCCATGAGTGCTGAAAAACATTCCTCCCCTTACGAAGAAACAAAACCAAAGGTGCATGTATGAAGCCTCCCCAATCTATAGGAATAAACCTCAAAATGTATGTAATCTATGAAACCTTCTAAAGTGTCCCTATGTCAATACTAAAAGGTTCCTCCTCCAAATTAGGTGTATTAATAGGCCACACTATTGAAAAAGACATGTCAGGATCTAATCAGGATGAATGCAAAACATGCTCCAAAGACTCAAGTATCTCCTCTGAAGATAAAGAGACCTCCTCCAATTTTTGTACCAAAGGATCTACAATCATGTCAACCTTGAAAGAATGATTGAGTGGATAATAAAGATTAGGCTCAACATTGATGCAGAGGTCTAACTCACAAGAGAACTATTTCTCTTCTCAAGACCTTCTCTTTGGTCTTCCTAGGGTACTTATCTCTACCCTAACAAGAGGACACTCCTAATGTTCCCCTACTCCCTCTAGACCTCTCCACAAACTTCAAACTCTCTTCATCCCTACACAAATCTACTATGCACCCATAGGATCAATCAGGCAACTATGCTCCCAAATTACTCTTGTAAATAGGAAAAGGTGTTCCCCCTACTTCCCCTTTACTTTCAATCAATTTTGACCCATTCTGATGGATTCTTTCAAATATTTCCCATCGAGTTCATTAGTTTCTTGTTTTAGGCCTTGTAGCCTTTTTAGCCCAATTAGGCCTCCTAGAAACTGAAAACTTGGATTTCCTCCCAACTATCCTTAGCAACCCAAAAAAATAACTATGGATTCTTTATATTTTCATCCTAAGCTTCAACATTTTCTAAGTTTTACGTTCCCAAAGTGTTCGTATAGTGGACTTTCAACAAACCCCTATTTTTAAGGGTTTTTAGGGCAAGTATGACAGTCTGGTTTATTTTGGATTCCAAGGTGCTTACCTAAACTCCTAAGCACTTCTCCTCTCCACCAGATATCCTTAATACATGCCCCTACACTCTCCACCTCATTATTGGCATAAACAAATCCATCAAGCAAGTCTTCTTACCTCTGCACTGTATAGACTCCTAGCCAGAATACCACTGTACTCGCCTAAGGCCTGCTTGAATAAATAACTCCACACAAAAAATCCAAAATCCATATTTACACTATTTACAAAGTTTTATCCTTGATCCCAAGTGACCATTGAGTTTCAACCATGGGAACTCAAGAAGGAGCCATATTTACATGGTTGCCTCTAGACTGGACAACGAACCAGAAGAACTTATAGAATTTGCAAAATGATAAGGAAATGTACCAAACTCCCAAATTGATTCCAAAAAGATTAAATACATAACAAGAACTAAAGTTTTAATGCATTACAGTTGTACGCCTCCTTTAGATCATGATCTGTGGTTTCCCAAGCTTTCCAAAGGCAAGGGTTAGTAGCAAAGGTTTCACAAATGATGTAAATCTAAGCACACAATAACTACTAAAATGAATACAAGAAACATAATCAATAAAATGTACAAGCAAGAGGAAGGAAAACAAATAAATGCAAACCCCATGATGCTTGAAGCTTCTATTGTCTCTCTCTACTCCTTCCGAAACGTTGTTCTTGATGCTCAATATTGGCAGGGCAGCGTTTATGACTTGAGAAGTGTCGAGAATTTGCTAATTAAAATGGGTGTACGATCGCAAGATGGCTTGAATGCTAGAACCAAACTGACATAGTAATGGCACATGATAGCTTGAAATCCTGGATCCTTCAAATGGTTATGAAGGGTTTATTATATAGGAATTGGTGATGATATGAACGGTTGAGATCAATCCCAGAGATAGGGAGATGAATGGTTGAGATTAAAAGGAACTGGA
>MU218071.1:283431-294739 GCA_018584345.1 Thuja plicata | reverse complement strand
AGCCCCCCAACCAAATTCCTAACCTTGGAACACTAAAATTTGCATAAAATTACTACCTAGGACTTCCCAAAACCTCCTAAAAATGCCAATGAATCATGCATCCGAAAATTGGGGTTAGATTATCAAACTTTCCTTGGTCTCATACACCACCTACTAGCTTGGGAAATGCTCAAGATTAACAGGGAGGAGGTGGGGTCCAAAATCCACATCACCTGCCACTTCAACTAAAGTGTCAAATGACACATCACCAAACAGAATACACTTCACAACCTATGTGGCGTGCTTGTGTGCAACACTTTAAACATTTACACAAAATAAAAATCACTTACAATATACAAATTAAACCATTATCAATCATACATAATCAGTCACCACATTCACAAAATAAAATACAATATGACGAGGTCACACTCTCTCTCTAGAGTCAACCTTGGCTTAACAGATTGCACTTGGTCCTATCTTGTTTCCCCAGATTAAACCATGGCCATATCCCTACATGCTCAAACTCGATGTCAGTATATCATGAAAACAAAACTTATATTAATAAACATTTCAACATAAGATGATAGCATCTTCTAAACAATATACATGTGTATACATCTACATCATATAACATTACATATTTGCATAAGCAAGTGCTAACATCATATTCTAGAACCATGATTTTGTTAATGATCATAATATCAAAGATAACATAACAAAGTTGAATACATATATCATGAATAATCAAGGTATCAAAATAAGCATGTATATATATATAAAGAGTACGATTACTGTGATCATCAACAAAACCTGTAACAAGCTACTCATAAATTCCAAAAAATGGCATGCATAAACCATAATGTCAATACTCAAGATATCATCCTGATGAGTCAAGTGTCAAAATGAAAGTCAAACTAGGACAGATCATGCAGGACCTCACAGTTCTTCAATGATATCCTTAGGGATGGGATTTCCACTTTGAGGGATAATACCACCTATGATCCATAGACTATGGAGAAAGGAGTGGCTCCTGTAGGTGTTCTCACACTAGTTCTGTATGCCCATAATGCGGGACTAATCTGTAAATGCCAGTCTCGCCTTGATTCGTTCACTATTTTCTTCAGGATTTTCAAGATTGTCTTATTTGTAGCTTCGGCTTGGCCGTTCCCTTGAGGATAGTAAAACGAAGAGAACCCTTGTTTTATATGGAACTGTTTGCATAGCTCTTTAACATCCTTGTTCTGGAAAGGTGTACCATGATCTGTCAGGATTGTTTGAGGGATCCTGTATCGACAGACAATATGGTTTAGTATGAACATTGTTATTTGCTTTCTAGTGATGTAAGTGAGGGGAATTGCTTCCACCCACTTGGTGAAATACTTTGTTGCTGCTATGATGTATTTGTGTCCGTTTGCTGAAGAAGGTGTTATTTTTCCCACCAACTGAAATCCCCACATGGAAAATGGCAATGGTGATGTGATAGGATTTAGTTCTTGGGTAGGTGCATGGATGAGGTCTCCATGAATCTGACACTGTCTACACCTTTGAACATGTTTGTGTGCATCTGTCTCTATTATGGGCCAATAGTATCCCATGTGGATGATCTTCTTAGCTAAGTTGTTTCCACCTCCTTGGGTTCCACAAATTCCTTCATGTACCTCGTACAAATCTTTCTGGGATTCCACAGATGTGAGACATTGTAGTAATGTTCCATCTAGACTTTATTTGTATAAAGTAGTTGAGAGGATGGTATACCTAGAGGCTTGGCAGATGAGGGACTTTTTCTGGTTCCTAGACAAGTTGGGAGGTAAGACATTATTTTGGAGATAGTTATCTACATCTTGGTACAATGGGGAATCAGGACCAACAAGGACACATGATAATTCTGTGATAGATGCCTGATGTGATGGCACCAAGAGTTGCTCCACTAGAAACTGGAATATTGTTTCATTGCCTGGCATATCAATCAGTGATGCTATGGTAGCCATCACATCTGTAGCTTTATTCTGTGCTCGTGGGACTTTCTCAAAGAAGATGTAATGGAACTTGGTGCATAATCTTTCCATTTGTGCTTTGTATGGTATGAGCTTTTCATCTTTGGTTGTATAATAATTGTTGACTTGACTAATGATCAACTGCAAGTCTCCAAAGACTTTTAGGTTCTTGATTCTCCATTGAATTTCTATCTTTAGACCGATGACTAGTACTTCATATTCTGCTATGTTGTTGGTGCACAGGAAGTTGAGTCTGAAAGACTTTGGAATTGTATCATGATCTGGAGTGATAAGCACTATCCCTGCCCCCGCACCATGGTTCATACATGATCTATCAAAATAAAGTTTCCATACCTCAATTGTCAGTTGTAGTGTCATGATAGATTCATTAGGAAAGTCAGAAATAATAGGCTGGTGATCTTGAATTGGTGCCTCTACTAGTTGATCTGCGATCACTTGTCCTTTGATGGCCTTTCTGTCTACGTATTCAATGTCTAACTCACTTAAAATCATTACCCACTTCGCCAGTTGTCCAGTGAGCACTACTTTGCTTAGGAAGTACTTTAAAGGATGAATATGTGCGATCAACTTTGTTTGGTGACTCAACATATAATTTCTCAGCTTCTGGGAAGCAAAAACAACTACAAGGCATAAATTTTCAATTGGCATATAGTTTAGCTCATATCCAACCAATGTCCTTCTTAGATAGTAGATAGCCCTCTCTTTTCTTGCATCATCATGTTGTGCCAATAGTACACCTAAGGCTGACTCCGTCACTGAGATATATAGAAGCAATGGTCTACCTTGTACTAGTGGTACCAATATAGGAGACTTGAGAAGGTAGTCTTTGAATATTTGAAAAGCTTGTTCACACTGCTCTGTCCATATGAATTTGATTTTTTTGTGCAATAGATGTTGAAATGGGTGGCACTTGTTTGCTAGCTAAGCTATGAAGTGTCTGGTTGATTGGAGCCTTCCTTGTAACCCTCTTAGTTGTCTCAGGTTTGATGGTGGAGGCATGTCCAATATTGCTTTGACCTTTGTTGGGTCCACTTCAATTCCTCTATGTGACACTATGAACCCTAGTAATTTTCCCGCTATGACACCAAATGCACATTTCTTTGGGTTTAGACGGACCTTGAATTCTTGAATTCTATCAAAGATTGTCCCCAAAACTTGTAGATGATCCTTTCGGAGTATTGACTTGGCTAGTATATCGTCCACATAGTCTTCCATTGTTTTGTGGATGAGATCATGAAATATAGTCGTCATAGCCCTTTGATATGTTTCTCCTGCATTCTTTAGACCAAATGGCATGACATTCCAACAATATGTCCCCCAAGGACATGTGAAAGCTGTTTTGTGTTGGTCCTCTAGTGCGATCCTTATTTGATTATACCCTAAAAAGCCATCCATGAGTGATAGCATTTGATGTCCAGCAGTTAGATCTACTATCATATCAATGTTGGGTAAAGGAAATTCATCTTTGGGACAAGCTATGTTGAGATCCCTAAAGTCTGTGCAAATTTTTATCTGACCACTGTGTTTTGTAACTGGTACCAAGTTAGATATCTAGTCCGCATATGGTATAGGTCTTATGAACTTAGCATCCAGTAGCTTTTTCAACTCTGCCTTGACTAGCAATGCAACATGGGGATGCATCTTTCTCAGCTTCTGCTTGATAGGTTTGATGTTGGGTAGCAATAGTAGATGGTGTATTACTAGCTCTAGATCCAACCCTGGTATATCCGAGTAGGACCATGCAAAATTGATCATCCTTGCTTTGAAGAAACTGATGAACTATTCTCTCTCCTCAGGGGTGAGTGATTTTTCCAAGTATATGTTCTTTGGGTTCTTGTCATTTCCCAAATTGACTTCCTCTGTTTCTTCTGCTAGTAATGTTTATTTCTCCTCTATCAAGGGGAGGAGTTCCTTCTTTCCATCTTCTAGCACCTCGATGAGGTTTTCCCTAGAAGATACGTCTTGTTTTAGCTTTTTATCCTTGTTTTCTTTTTTATTTTGTAGACTGGAAAGAGGAGCTTCCTCCCCAAAATATGCCAATCTGTCGAGGTTAAAGGAGAAGCCTAACTTGTAGTCTCCTGATGGAATGCCTTCCCTAAGCCCCATGAAATGAGTAATAGCCTCATCATTCTCAAAGACATATAAATCAGGTGGTCCTTGTTGATCCCACTCTATGAGTTTTGGGTGTACAAGATAGATACTCTCACGGTTGTTTGGCTCTGGTTGACTGAAAGGGACTACAAATATGGTTCCTACAAAATGGGACTATGATGTGGACACACCACTTGAGGTCTGATAAATGATATGCTTGTCTATGCAGGGTTTTTTAGAAATGGTCAGTTGGTCAAATAAGTCTTCTAGATTTATGATAGTGTCTAACCGAGGGGAATAATCTAGGATTGATGGTTCAGAGTCGTGAAGGGATCTCCACTCATACTCATGGGAGTCAGTCTTAATAGAATGCTCATCCAATGTCTCACTTCCTTGGTTATCATTGATTTCTATCTATAGGTCTATTTGGGTTTGTGTAGTTCCCTCTTCGGCAGGCAACAACTGTGCTAATATCTTGCTTATCAAGATGTGTTATGTGTTGTGCCCCTGGTGTATCTCTGCTATTTTCTCCTGATTAACTTGAATTTCTTGGATCACATGATTAGTGCTTTTTTGTCCATATCCCAACCCTCTCGTGTTTCTCTGGGCTGGTAGGAGAGGTAATTCCATTATGCCTTGTTGTCTTTCCCCCAGCCCAGTTGTACCATCGTACCCAAATCTTTGTATCATTGTGTAACCATTACCATAATTTGAAAAGGGTAGTGTTGGTCGGATCATTTCTGGTGGGTCTTGGTATAACCAATCATTGATGTCTAATTCAAATGGCTTTTCTTCTTCTATGTCTCCCCATCGGACAAAGGTTGTGGGTGGACATCTGAATAGAACAGGCTGTGAAGTTTTTGTTGTAATGACAGGTTGTGGCATGCCATAAGTTCTCAAGCTCTGAGGCATGTGCATGATGGTGAAAGCCTCTTCATATCTGTATTCACCATAGCCTTTGTCAGTAATGGATATCTTACCTTCTTTCTGTGTGATATCTTTAAGATTTAAATCTGAAGAGGAGGAAGTACTTGCATCCTGGTTAGTGACTGTCTTTCCTGTTTCCTGTGTGACCTCTTTAGGATTCGAATCTGAAGAGGATGGGATGCTTGCATCTTTGTTTGATGGTACCTGGTTATTAGTGCTAATTTGGATTGCATTACAGTATTGGAAAGGATTGGGATCAACCTCTATGACGATTTCCTCTCCCTGGTGTGGGAACTTGATGCATTGATGGTATGTTGAAGGTACAACTTGCATTTCATGTATCCAAGGTCTCCCTAGTAGCATGCTATATCCCAACTCAAGGTCTAAGATTTGGAAGGGAGTGTTTTTTATCATGGGACCAATACAGACAGGTAGAATGATAATACCTTTAGATGATCTTTCCTCTTCATCATAAGCTCTAATATTTATCCTCCTTGTGACATCAATGCTTGATTTTGAATAGCCTAGTTGCTTGATTAACTTTAGAGTATAGATGTTTAACCCAGCTCCACCATCAACAAGGACCCTATGGATAGCACTTTTGTGGACCTGGACAAGTAAGTTCAAAGGATCATTATACAAGGGTTTATGCGGCAGCACATCACAGTCTATGAATGTGGCATTTTTGTTAGCAGCTATATGGTTAACCATCATTTGGAAGCTCTCGCGTGTTATGTCCCTTAGGACAACTACTTTGTGAAGGGATTGGTCAAGTGCTATTTTATGCTCTGAAGATATGCGCAATAGGTCAAACATGGAGATCTAGGAAAGTGTGTGCTTTAGTTGGTCCACTATGCTTGTTTGTGGATCTGAGTTTGCTATAGGATTGGTCGGTATAGTGGACGAGGATGGTACTCCTTGCAAGATGACTCTAGCGCGATGCGTTGTTAAACACATTTATTACCTTGGTCTCTGATAGTGATTGTGGCCACATAGTTGTCTGAAGGATTGAGGTAATTGATAGTATTATCACTGTTATCATATGTATAATTGACTTGTTTTGCTGGTCCACCAAACCCGGAATCTTTTCCCTTGTTGTGATCACGAAAGGTATCATTGAAAATAATGTGATCAGTTGTGTATTTGGTTTGGGTATTTGTAACATGTTTCAATTGATAAAAGTTGGATGTTTTATGTCCCTTTACCCGATGCAACTCACAAAATTCTGTCATTATACCACCTTGGTTTGTTTTCATCCTATTCAAAATCCCTGATTTCTGGGAGAGTGATAGTGTTTGATTGTATCAACTTGCATAAAGCTAATTCTATCGGCTCTCCTAATGGTGTGAAATCTCGTTGCTGGAATTGAAACCGTGGTCTGCGTTGATTTTGTTGTTGATTATTTGACACAGCGGTTGCTTGTACCGGAGGAGGTTGGTTTGGAATGTATGCTTGTTGAGTGGGCCTTGTGGTTTTTTGGTTGGCCATAGGTGCACCGTGCAGTGACACCTTGGGTTGTGTGTAGTTGACTATCTTCACATCGATGACACCATTTTGAGTGAAATTCTTGTTTTTGTTCCACCACTTAGCTTTGTCCATTGCATTTTTATTCATATTTGTTTGTGTGGGATCTGCAAGGATTCCTCATTTGACTAAGTTTTGTTCACAACAAACTCCTCTTTCGATGAGTTGTGTGAAGTTCAGAGCTAACTGTAACTCTGTTGTGAATGACATATCTGGAATTAGATTGTCAACAAACATGACTATCAAGTCTTGTTTGGGCACATCATATGTCATGCAGTTTGTCATATTCCTCCATCTCTATAGGAATTTCACAAAAGACTCTCCATCCTTTTGTTTGATATCGCAAAGGTCCTTGATGTTGACCTTGCACTCAATGTTATGATGGAAGTGAGCTATGAACTTTTCAGCCAATTCACCCCAAGACTAAATGCCATGAGGTAAATGCGAGAACCATTCCATTTCTGGTCCAGCCAAGCTTTGTGGGAACAATCGCATTAAATATGTCTCATCATGGGCAACTTCAATGCAACTAGCAAAAAACTCTCAGATATGTTCAATAAGGTTGGTATTGCCCCTATATTTGTCAAATTTTGGTACTAAGAAGTGATTTGGGAATGGAGACATGTGAAGAGAATGGTCAAAGGGGTATGGGTATAAATCCTCTGCGGTATAGGATTTAGTTTGCCCCTAATTTTTCATATCCATCATTTGGGTTTGAAGGGTTTGCATTTGTTGCATTAACATGTCCGTTTGATATTGAGGCTGGTGTGTGAGAACATTCCTCTATGTCATGGTGGGTATGAGGCTGCGCCTCTGTGTCCCTTGAGTAGGAACATAGGATTTCATCCTAGGGACTTGATATTGATTCCCCACTGAGTGATTTGTAAATGGGGGCACATGAGTAGCCCATAGTAGGTTTTGATGCATTTGTTGTTGTGATTGAAACTGGGTTTGATATTTCTGGGGTTTCTATTGCTGAGGTTGGATTTGAGGTAACTGAAGCTAGGGTTGCTGTTGCGGGGGTTGGAATGGAGGCAACTAAAGCTAGGGTTGCTATTGCGGGGGTTGAAATTGAGGCAACTGAAGCTAGGGTTGTTGTTTCAGGGTTTGGAACTGAGAAAACTAAAGCTGGGGTTGTTGTTGTGGGGTTTGGAACTGAGGCAACTGAAGCAGGATTTGTTGTTGTGGAGGTTGGATTGATGTCAGAATGGGCAAAGATGTAGCCTTGGGAGGGCCTTGACTGTAAGTCATCCCTGTAGAGATGGATCCCTATGGGCATGAGGTATTGATCCCATGACTAGTGTGAATTGACTATAGCAGTGACATTGTTTTAGAATAGTGGGTGTTTGGTTGGACGAAAGGCATAGCATGAGAGCTGGATTGTCCTAGCCATGAGACCAAAGGTGGAGGCATACTAGTGACCATGGGTGTACTTAGTTGTGAGCCTGTCATGCCTTGAGTGGAAGATGTGTTGGCCTGGTTCGGGTCCTTGGTTTGACTAGTAGATATAGTCTATGTCAATGTGGGTAATATCAAAGGTGGAAAGATCTGTGACACAACAGGTAGTATCTGAGGAGGCTGAGTATTGTTTTGACCTACGAGAGGGTTTTCAGGCCATATAGTCGATACACTGAATTCAACGGGGAGTTTGACTCCCTTCTTTATTAGCATGGATAAGTAATGTTCAGGGTTCCTCTCTACAACAACATCAACTACTTTCATGGAGTAAGCATCTTGCTCCACATCTTCAAGCTCTTCTTCTGTGATATCTTGAAAAAAGGCTGCCCCACGGGGCTGTTCAATGAATAGAGAAGAACTGGTGTTCATGAAGGGCTCATTCTCTTGCTCTATTTCCCAAGCGGGGAAATGGTTGATATATGACTCATCAGGTTGAGTTCTAGCCTTAGACCTTGTGTAAGGTCCTCCATGAGGTGTTTGAGACATAGTGCGATCCATATTTTGTAACTAAAACAAGTGATATAAAGCAAACAAGGAAGAAGATCCGTTCTGAGGAAGTCCAAGTTATGTTTTGGACAAGGGTAATTCTAAGGATAGATTTTGATATAACTTGATCTCAAAGTGGTGATGATAAAAAGATAGGATTTTCTGACCTTTGCCTTGGACAAAGTCACTTTAATAAAGATGATGATGTTTGATATGATGAGATCAAGGTATTTCGAGTCTGAGCTTTCGAACTAACAATGTTTTTGACAATAATCATGCTTTTACAGAGAATGGATAGTCTTTAATGTTTAGAGATTCACCCAATGTTCTTCGCATTTTCCTGGGATAGACACTAGTTTTGGACACCAAATGAAGGATTCTTTCAAGGTTTTAGGTCAAAATAGGTGTAATGTATCTCTAGTCAATTGCTGTACAACTTCACCGATTGTGATAAAGTAACAGTCGATTGTGGTAGTTTATCACCGATTGTGGTAATAAACACGATGATGGTGGCAATAAACAAGTTAATTACAGTAGATTTCCTTCAATTGCGGCACAATGCAGGCAATTATGGTAAAAGAGGAACAGTCTAAAAAAGACTAGAGGTTAAGTATCACTGCTTAATATCTTTGAAATCTTTGGAACAATGCTTCTGATTTGCAAGATAGTTGACGTTGACAACCCTAGACTTTAACATGTTTGAATCATTTTGACAGTTTGGATGTTTTGTTTTGCATTTTCAGAAACTGATCAAAGAAACAAGCACAATAGACACTATGTTTTGAATAATGAAGACTAAAAATGTGTATGTTCTACAACTTTTTCAAGTTGCAAGGCTATCACAATGTCTCAACAATGAACAGTCAGATTAATCTAGGTCAATGGATTCATAATACAATGTTATGGGTCCAATACTTGAATGTCTGTTACCTCACACAGCAATTGTCATGCTACTAGGACACGAAGATCCACGACGTAGGGGCCCGTGTTTTTTTCATTTCTAGGTATTATTTTCGTGAAGTGAAGATCTCTTTCACTACACAAATACTGTGGGACACATATGTTGGGAATCTTGGGGTGAAATTTTGCAACCCCTTGCACTATAATAAGGTACTTGTTCAGAGGTAGAATGGGTTGGCCTCTAATTAATCAAGGTTGTAGTAAGGGTCTGTGGTGTCTCTCCAATCGATTTGTACATGTGTGACTCACTTAAGAGCCTAGTTGACCACGTTGGCTCCTTAGGGATATTCACCCGATCTAGACTATTATCAACACGCCTTGCCCGAGCTTGGCTAGATAAGATGGAACTTTGGTTCATGCCTTGTTTATATACCGATCGGAAGGATTACTGGTTTAAGGTTGTCCTCCAAGGAAGAAGTGCATTCCCCAGACAGACCTTTGTAAAAAAGTACAAAAGTTTGTAATCTAAACAGTTTGTGCAAGTGCACCCAAAACTCTAGACATGAGGTAAATCGATTAAACTCCAAATTTTGAATGTGAACTAAACTACACCACCATACAAGCACCAATGTTCAATTTTAAGCCCAAAAGTAGGTGTTGATAGCTTGTTCAATTTTAATGCACCAAATTGAGAGATTTTTTTCCTTTGTTCAGTTTTAATCCACACATCAATTTCAAGCCCCAAATCCGAAGTGTGAAAAGTGAGATGTTTAGACAAACATTGTTCTTTTTAAACCCAAATTGACAAGTGAATTCCTTTTAGTTTGCTTTGCTTAGACAGGTTAGTATAAAAAAGGATTCTTTTGCAAAATGAGAGTATACGTAACTTTGAAACAATTAATGACACTTACCAACAACTTACCCTTCTCTAGTGGCGGTGATTTGTCCAGTCCTGCACAAAAAACCAAAAAATGTCAGTTTAGAAATAGATGGACAGAGGATTTGGATCTTATATGCAATATTTCTTGCGATTGTGGCAAGGTACTGACAATTGCGGCAACTATCTGGTGATTGTGGCAAAGCACTGGCAACTGCAACGAAGCACTTTCGATTGCGGCACGGATCAGGCAACTGCAGAAAAATAGTGATGATTGCAGTACGGATCAAGCAATTATGGAAAAATACCAGAAGAAAGAAGATAGAAAATGATAGAATTACTAAGAAAGCCTGCAATCAATTATGGTATTAAACCAGTCGATTGCGGAATAGTTTTGTCGATTGCGGTAAAATACCAGCAACTGCGAAATAATACAAGTATAAAAAAAAAGACAAATTTTAAAATTTGCAACCGTACGGCCGTGGTTGATCAATCCTATTTGTCATCTGCAAGAGATATTTGGGCTATTTGTTTCATGTTGGGTTCACCAAAATGTACGCTTCCTTTCGATTGTGATCCTTGGTTTCCCAAGATTTCCAAAGGCAAGGGTTAGTAGCAAAGGTTTCACAAATGATGTAAATCTAAGCACACAATAACTACTAAAATGAATACTAGAAACGTAATCAATAAAATGTACAAGCAAGAGGAAGAAAAACAAATAAATGCAAACCCCACAATGCTTGAAGCTTCTATTGTCTCTCTCTACTCCTTCTGAAATGTTGTTCTTGATGCTCAATATTGGCGGGGCAACGTCTATGACTTGAGAAGTGTCAAGAATTTGCTAATTGAAATGGGTGTGTGATTGCAAGATGACTTGAATACTAGAACCAAACTGACATAGTAATGGCGCACAAGAGCTTAAAATCCTGGATCCTTCAAATGGTTATGAAGGGTTTATTATATAGGAATTGGTGATGATATGAACGGTTGAGATCAATCCCAAAGATAGGGAGATGAATGGTTGAGATTAAAAGGAACTGGAGAAGCC
>MU218071.1:264570-283281 GCA_018584345.1 Thuja plicata | reverse complement strand
GATAAATGAATATTTAATTCATTTATTTAATTATTGTTTTCAACATGTGAGATAATTGAATTCTTTTTTATTTAGAATTGCTTTATTGAATGAAATTAAATTAATTTAATTGAAATTAATTTAATTGCAAGAATTTAATTAGTAAGTTTTAAATATTTGAATTTAAACTATAGGAAATTGAATTTAATTAATTAATTAATGGTAATTAATCAATTAAAGTTAATAAATTAAATAAAATTAATTATTTAATTAATTTTGGGAATCTGATTAGATGATTTGGGGAATGAATTTAGAAGAAAATAGATAATTAATTAATGATTAGAAAACCATTAATTAATAGATGAAAATTAGTGTTTTTAATGTAAAGTCACAAGCTTGTCCATTTTAGGGTGTCTACAACAGTATACCATTCAATCCATTAAAGTTCTAGATGATGGCAAAGTAACTCTGTCACACAGAAATTTAGTGCTTCTTCCTATTCAATCTGTACAAACTAACGACCAACCCCCAGATTAGGGTTTGTCTAACCTTATATATGTCAACCCCGCGTGCTTAGACCCTAAGGTCGGGATTTGAACCCATTTAAATCTATTTCCAAGACTTTAAGAAATGTTGTCATGAGCAACTTTACAACTTTTTGCACATTTGACATTCTACTATCCCTTCTTGCTCAACTCGATCCAAAATCAATCCATTGGATCCTAAAACGCTTACAAATAACAAAATAACATTTTTCCCTTCAATTTGGGGTCTTGGTCAATGTTTCACCAACTTTGACTATTCTAGGACTGAAGCACTAGAACCTATTTGATCCAACCAAAAACCTGACTCAAAAGACTCTTACCTAAAAACACACATCACATCAAACTTGGGACTTTATCATTATTTCTTATTACCCTATTGGTTGGCTAGAACCACCTACAAGTCAAAATTGTCAAAGATCCTCACTAAGACCTTAAGGTGCTCTTGCACCAAACATGTTCCCTCGCAATAGCTATAGAAGGATCATATTCATCAAAGAGAATATGAATGTCATCAAAAGTGTCTCCCAAATATTCAATGTAGGACTCCACAAAAAAACCTGCAATGTCTATCAATAATTCATCCCATGAAGCTCTATTTGGAAGACATTGAATACCCTATTGTACTGAATCACAAGAACCCATGGTTGTAGGAATGCAAGAATCATCAGGAGAAAAAATAGAAATGGTCTCAATAGGAGGATAAGGAATGGATGTCTCAATATCTTGATCACATGTGAGAATACCCAAGTTCAAGTAGCCAAAGTTCTCCTCAAATTCTAAATCAACACTAGAAGTGTGAAAAAAATTAGCTGAAGAATCATTGTCATCATAAAGAACAAAATTTGCAAAGGAATAAAGTTAAAATGCATGATCAAACACCCCTATAGTAAGGATATTTCTACTCTCCAAGTCTCTAACAATATATGAATCAGGAGTGAATTCCATAGTCCTCCTTGTTTTTCCATTAGTGAGGTGATAGATGGAAAGGAGATTATAGGTTAAATGAGGTACACACAAAACATCATTGAAGGTTCCCTCCCCCATATCAATGTTTCCTTTCCCATCCACATTCATGTAAGTATGATTTCCCATCAAAATTGGTGGCATAAGACAAGGATCAAATGAAGAAAACATGGACTATGAATATTCCATATGATGAGAAGCCCCTAAATCTATAAGACATCTCCTTGAATCATGAATTGAAGTAGCAATGAAATCTTATCCCTTGACCTTATATTTATTGTGATCCTTTTCTTTATCAAATTATGCATGTGAAGAAGATGTTGAAGTAGCCATTCTTGAAGGTAGACTAATTTGATTCTTAAGAAGAATATTGAGTTCATCTATATCATTCTTGTATAAATATGGTCTTCATGTCCATTCTTCTTGCAATATGAACAAGTAAGAAACTCATTCCTGGATGATTTCCCCTTATTGTTGAAATTTCCTTGTGGTGAGGAGGTTGAATTTTCTTTCTCTTGTTGTGTCTTTTGTTGTCATTGTTTCTGCTTCTTGTAAGAACATTTTCCTTGATTCCCTTTATCAACCACCAATGCCATAGACTTTGAAGACTTGAGAATCCCCATGATCATCAATTTTGATTTCTCTACCATCAAAATCTTCTTGAAGGCATCAAATGAAGGCATGGTGTATGAAGAACCCATAGTCAAATTATGGGTATTGAAACTAGAAACAAATGTTGCATACTCTGATGGAAGACTATCCAACAAATTATGAATCAAGTTTTCATCCATTTTGTTCATGCCACAATCCTTAAGTTTGGATCTAAGCTCTATAGCCTTAGCTACATAGTCTTGGATTGTATAAAATTATTTGGGATCCAAATTGGTGAGTTATTTATCAATCGTATAACCCCTAGCCTTATCAACTTGACCATATAAATTTCTAAGTTTGTCCCAAGACTCTTTGACTAAGGTACAACTCTCAATATGAAATATTAGATCCCTTTATACATATTGCCTCAAAGTTCCAAGAGCCATTGATTTTTTATTGTTTCATTCTTTAAATCATCAAGATCAGATGGGGCAACAATAGTTCCATCAATATAATGATTGAATCCTTTTTCCATTACCTTACTCCATGCATCAATTTTCCAAGTAGAATAATTATGTAGAGTTAAAAGTGGAAATTTAGGAGAAACCATGATATAAAATGAAAGAAAACAAGAGAAAGAGAAGCACAAACACTCAAGACACCCCCCAAATTCACTCAATCAAAGAACCTCCCCTAAAATGATGATTTTGGCACTTTATATATAGTGTGTGTACAATTGCCACGTGAAAAATAAGGAAAAGTGGTCTTCTGATTTTAATTATTACAATTGTAAAAATGAGACTATAGCAGACTCAAACAAATAAGACACAAAATAACTCAAGTATATGCTCAATTACAAGTGTAAAAAATAGGCCAAAATAGACCAAATGTTGAAAGTGATATGCCAACTCTCAATAGCTACAAATTGATAACATTTCTAGAAAGTAGACAAAAAATAATGTACTTTAAAAAAATAGAACCTGAAAATGTGTATGTATGAGCCCGAACGGAACCTCTGGTTTCATAAATCAGGATTGGGTAGGTACAATCATCAAAAAATGCAAATTCTTTAAAATTTATCCATCAAAATAAAAAATACCTGCACAAAACTAAAGAGCACAAAATACTACCCCAAATAAAAAAAATTACATAAAAAAGGTCTCCAAATGACCGAGATACGGGGGTTTGAAGTTCGCCTTCAAAATCAAAATTACCAATGGAGAGTGGTCATGAAAATTTAAAGGCTGCTAATGTCATCAATCTACAAGGTTAAATTTGATGGCTTGGGGGCCTTCAAAAAATGCCAATAACCCCCAAAAATGATGTTGAAATGCTTGTCAAAATGCAAAACATTTAAAAGATGATGTCACCTATTTTTGGTTGACTGGGCAGAATGATGTATCATTTTTACTAGGGTGGTCTTGCGTATGATGACATGGTGAATCGTGCTAACTTTTTAAACTGTTTGTGTGGCTTTACCGGATGGGTCCAGACAATAGACAAGGTAGTGAGGTGGTTTCTGATTGGATTTGTAGTATTGCTTATGTGGTGCAGATATGGAAGAGCAAACATGGGTGAGGCAAACAAGTGGCGATATATGTTATACTCTACATGGAAAAGAAGGTGTCATCATCGAATAAGTAGGTGGGATACTACATTTGAACATCTGATGTGTGTTTTTAGGGGTAATAGATTTTCTCATAGATAACAAATATGCCCATTAAAAAAATTTGAGCAGATAACAAAGATTGCCCGAGAGTTTCGAATCTTATTACCAGCCGTATTTTGACAGAACACCAGAGTTGCAAAGAAATATTTCTAAAGAATGGAAGCCTGTGGATCTAGGAAGTAGAAAAGTAGGGAGTTGACAAAAAGAGTAGACCAAAATTCAACCAAATCCATGTGAAAATGTCTAGGTGTACTTTGTGGATGCCACAGATTCTATTCGGGGTCTGAACCCCCTGTTGCAATGTTGAGATCCATGCTGGATGAATGTAGTGAAATGCCAATATGGAGTGATTTAGGAACAGAGATAATCTTGCCAAGATCAACAATGAGCTCTGAGCTCATAGGATGTTGTGGGTTGGTAACTAGTGGAATATATCCCATATACACACTGGGATAAGGAAGTACCGTCAATATGAAAAAACACCTCCAGTGTAGAAATATCAAGGAACTGCCACTTGTGGATCGTGCTTGGTCATGAAGGAAAGGACCTATTGTGGGTCCACAACACACACCCCATTTTGGCTCTCTAACCATGGGGACCCCCCTTCTTTTTTGGTCTTTTGAGTTGGCCCCTCTCCCTGTTCCCTGAACTGGGTCTCTTGAGGAGCCTGTTGAGAAGACAAGGCATTTTTGGCCTTTTTGCCCTTTTGGCATTTTGGAGAACCCTGAGTCCTCCAAAATGCCAAGATGGCCGAAAGGTCAAACCTGGCCCTTTTGATGTTTCAGCCTCCGAAACCCCAAAAGGACCGAAGAGTCCAAATTTTAGACCTTTTGGCATTTCAGACCCTAAAACACCAAAAGGGAGAATAAGGTCACCCAACGTTTAGCGTTTTGGCCACCAAAATGCCAAAATCGAACGATGTCACCCTTGCGGGATATTTAAACAGCCCTAGCCCTAAGTTGTCTTCACTTTGCCTTCTTCATTTCTTGAGTCTTTTTCTCTCACGCTCTTGACACTCTAGCTTGCCTCCTCGATTAGACATGCCACTCGCTCCCTGCCCTCAATCCTCATGCTTCTCATCTCCCCTCCTTGCATTTGATGGGTAGGGATTTTCCAAGTTTTTTTCTTGTTTTTTGGTTTTTGGTCAGTCTCAAGTCTTGTCTTCTATCTATTTGCGTGCCTCCCCATCACCCTAGGGTTTGCACCCTTGGGCTTGCAGGGGAGGCACTCTCCCATTGCAGGTTTTCCCATTTGTTTTTTCCCTTAGGGTTTTTGTGTCGCAGCCTAGTCATAGGTTTTTGGCCTTCAAAAGGTTGAAAACTATCTGTTCATTCAAGCTGACACCAAGTTCCTTTAGTATTTTTGGAGGTGTCAGCATTTCAGACCCCCAAAATGTCTGAAACCCCTAAAATTCCAAAAATTTTGAACCTCCAAGTGAACAAGCCTCCTTTCGGTTGTTTCAGACTTTCAGGGTCCGACATCTTGGATGAAGTTTTTCATATCAAAAGCTCGAGAAGGCTTGTTCCTCTAACTTCTCTTTTTTGCACTTTCATCATTTTTGGACACCAACATTTTCTTTGGCGTTCAAAAGGCTGAAAGTGCCAAAAGAGTGAAAATTGCATTTTTGACTTCTTGAGAGCCATCCGCTTCTTTTTTCCTAGATTAATCATTTTTCTTCCCTATTTTTTGTTGTTTTCTTTCAATAAAAATATTGATACTTGCACTTTTCTTGTAGGAATGCCTGAGGAACGAACAACATTCCTAATGTAGTACCTATACAAGGGGAATCACCCCTTCAAAGATTGTGAACAAAAATATAGAGATCACAGACACTAACATCGGGATCGTAGACTGGGATGAGTTCCTAGGAAGATGTTCCCAACTAGCAGGAAGATCCAAGGATTGCACCTCACTAGTCCTATCAGGCTAGGTTAACGTAGCATCCCATCCAGTGGTTGTCTCATCATCTGAGCTCATCATGACCCTAGCAAACCATTATATTTCAGATGAAAGGGTGGTCAAAAATATAGAAGGACATGTGGTATAGGACATGAGACCGGACATCATAGAAGAGGTCTTCCACCTCCATAAGGGCATAGATAAGTTCTACAAATTCTTCATTAAAAAGGGCCTCAGATATTTTTGAAACAATCGTGAAGAGGCATACAAGATTGTAAATGATAACTACCTCAAGCAACGTCTTGAAAAGAACAAACTGGATAAGATATACCTCAGGAGGGGGTATTTAAAAGATGACATCCAAGAAGCAATGACACTACTAATCCAAGTGTATGAACTACCTCAGTCCATCCAACTTGAGGATTGGATGATCCTCCTGATTGAGAAGATCAGAGGTCGTAAGGCTAGGTTTGATTGGGGCACCATTATCAATGAAAGATTGGATGAGAAATTGACTACATTGAAACACAATCCAAAATTCTATATGAGTACATATATAGTGTACTTATTGGTCACACGGGAAAACTATTTGGGACTCATGAAAAGGGGGAACATTAATGATAAAAATGCATGGCCCCATATTATATATCTGCAGCTGGTGAAAAAGGCAAACATGCCAAAAGATAGCCCAAACTATAGGGTAGTGAATGACACTTTCATCTTTGCAATCATCCAAACTATTGAAGGTGATTTCGCAAAGAGAATGTCAGAGGAAGCACCTACCAAGGTAAGGGCCATTGAGGCCTACTGCATGCAATTCAAGACATCATTTTACCTTAATCCTTTAAATTGTGTCGCAAATTTGAAATTAATCATCTTTAGAAAACATAAAATTGCATATTTAGTTAAAACATGAATCTTTGATAAATCAAAAAAAAAACCAAAAAGCACTGAAGTTGTTTTGCAGTTTGATGTCTTGAACGAACCAGAAAATGCCTCCTCCTGAACATTCACATTTATCTTCAACTGGGTAACCAACCATGTTGTACCACGACCCCAGAGAACCTTGGGAATAACTTTGTTATTCTTTCAAGAGAGAAAATTGAATCTCGAAATCCTAGCCGTTGACTTGTGTAAAAACAACTCTCAGTGGGACCCCATAAAATTTTTGAATGATAGACTGAGGGGAGTATTCTTTATGACTTGAACCTTTTTCATTCTCTGACAGATTCTTGATTTGGTTCTGCAGAACACCAGAATATTGACCATAACAGGGGCGGGGACCCCAAAACACCCCAAGCTTTTCACAAATAAAATTGATGAAAAATTCAACAAAAATTTCAGATCTGAAAAATTAAATAAATCATTTCCATACCATTTGTAAATTGGGCTTTACAAGTCTGATTTGAAAAAAGAATCCCTGAAAAACAAGTTTAAGAAAATATAGGCAAATTTATACTTAAAATTTATCGAAACAGTCAGCTGGACTCAACAATGATGTTAGATTTGGCATATAATGCACCTACAAGAAGCTTCTCCTAAGATCTATGAAATTTCCATCCTCTAACTAATAAAATTTCTCCAAAGATGGCTAATCAATGACATTCGTATGGCTCTAATACCATGTAAGAATTTGCCTAAGGAAAAGAATAAAAATGTCAAGATCTAGAAGATCAATTTATAGCACAAATGAGAGATACAAAAGGATATGATCAATTGATTGACTTGATTCAATAATGATCAACAATGTAATAAAATGAAACAATAATTTACAATGTAGATATGCCTGAATATATAGGCTATGCATAATAACTATGAGATATGCAAGTGATAATCTATCAACCACACAAGGTGGAATCACATGTCCACCAAAGTTGGATCATCCTCCACTGTATAATGAAGTATGTGTAAACATGTGCAACAATGAGAGGATGATAATGTGATAAGAGCACTAAAGGTGGATCTCACAAATAAAGTGGAAATGAGAGAACAACTATCACCACCTAAAGTGGAATTCTCGTACACCATGTGCTAAACTAAGATGCAAACTCCTATGTGTCTCATATGCAAACTACTATGAATGCATTATTGCAAGTAATCTTAATTAAAGTGTAATTAGGAATATTTAATTACACCAACAAGTAAGATTTTTATTGTTTGTTTTATGACTAGGCTTGTATATCAATAATTGGAATTCTATTTTAGTGTTGCATACTATATTGTATGAATGTTGTCATCAGATGTGAAAGGGTAGGATAAATTATGAAATTAGGAAATGATTCATCATATTTTTATTTCATTGAAATGCATTATGCGTAAATTTAAAAGATGTATCATTTAATTTTTGAGATGTGCATTTATAGATTAGGATGTGTCTTTCATCATAATAGATCGATTGGGTCAAGTGTTGGGATTAATGGGAAGTATTACTAAGAGGGGAGGGGTGAATCGGTACCTCTAAAACCTTTAACACTTTTCACCTTTTATCATTAGTAATCAATCTTTATTGTATTACCGACCATATCTAATGTTCTTTCTTATGCATGTAGTATTAATTCATAACCTTAATTTTATGCAAAATTCATAGAAACATTCATGAAAGTAATAGACACATAACACAAGATATGATATCACAGAAAACTCCTATTAGGAAGTAAAAACTTTGGTGGGGATGGCACCCACAAAACTTCACTATCTATAGAATGGAAGGGAGTCGGTAATGGCTTACAATTGATCACTTTTGATGATCTACCCTTTTAGGAGTATTAATGTGGAGACCTATTAGGATCTACTCTGTTAAGAACTTTAACAACACTAATGAAGTGTGCACTCGGTTAAGAGATTTACAATAGGACTGTTAAGTCCACCTTCCTTGAAAGGATTTCTTAAGTGTACCCCACTTGTTAGAATGTGTACAATATGTTTAACCTGACTGTATGCAATCTATAATTTTTTATTACAGATCCATTAAAGCTCATAGTATATGAATATCACCTATAGTGATTGATTAATACCTTTTCCTACTCGTCGGTAGCCTTTGTTCTATTCTTGACAAATGATTTGATCTTTGTCTGTACTGTTGCATGAATTCTCTTGTCTGATCCTTAGACGCTCTCAGTGGCTACAATCATCACTGAACAACATGTTCACAATTGATTGAGCATCTATTTATACAAGTATTTGACCTATTTTAGAATCACACATTACAATGTTAACTCTAGATCCAAGGTATACAACTTGACCTTGATCCTTTAGTTTGCATGTTTTAAATTAGTTATACTAATAAAAACAATAATAAATACATTGCTTTATCCTCATGTAATGGATTTAAAACAAATCAAGAAGCTAAATATAAAATTTATGTGATTTATCTGATGTGGAAAGTCAGATCCACTTTTTGCTAGATGTAATTGACTGTCAGTTCTTGATCGTCGGTGTGAATTGAAAGTCTATCGGTGTTCCTTCTATGAACCAATTTTTAGGTTCCCTTCATCTGTTGGGTTCCACTCTTTGATTGTTTCATTGGGTTGCATTGTTGGTTACTCGTCGGGTTCCCTTGTCCTATATTGTCATCAGGTAACACTGAATAGTATTTGGCGGCATGCTTTGTACTTGGCAGTATCAGTAACCTTGGCATCAAGTACTGATGTGCCCTATCTATCGGTGTGGTATAAATTGATAGTGGTTATCATGTTTTTCCTTGCATATACTAATGGAAAAATATAATGTCTTCAATCTCCCCCTTTGACATTAGTATCAAAAACTGATATGTGCATAATACTAAAGTGTTTAATATGTACACCATGTATATATCCTTGTCATTATATGACTCCCCCTAACTATATGCATTGGTATAGTATAAGTATATGTACATGTATACTTGCCTTTATACTATACATTCCCCTTTTTTCTCTCTCCTCTTTTAAATGATTGACTGTACATATCATTTCTTCCTTTCATTTCCCCCTTTTACTAATTGAATGTACATATCATTTCCCCTTTTTTTCATAGTCATGACAAAAATGTACAACTTCTAAGTTGTCAAAAATGTGTAACTTACAGTGTGTCAAGAATGTGGGAGTGGGTGTTCTTGATATCTTTGATCATTTTCTCCCATTTTTCTTTAAGGAGTTCTAATGCCATGTGCTCTAGCTCAATCCTGGCATGCATATCATAAATGTTGTCTAGGACAGACATTTCTGGGGTGGAAATAAGTGCTCTTGCCTCTATCATATGTTGTTGCAGTAATGTAAGAGTAGGTAAGAGTTGAGCTTGAAGCTCATTCACCTCATCTCTAAGCTTTTTTCTACAATCTGTATGTCTTGTCTTAGCTTTTGAGCTTGCTTGAGTTGTTCATTGTGCAATTTTATTATCTCTTTATTGTTTGTGAGACCTTGTGCACTCACTTGAAGATCAGCATCAATCTGTGCTATCTTGTCAGTATACTCCTTGGTGAGTTGATCTAACATGCAAAATTTTTGTATTAAGGCTATTGCTTCTAAAATAATCGGGTCTATTGTGCTTACCAGTTCAGCTAGCTTCACCTTTTGTAGTGCCACTTCTTGGTTTATCTTCTCAACTAACTTAAATTCATATTTCTTCTCAAGTCTAACTTCCATAGCCTTCTCAGCATCTATGTTATGAGATGTGATGGAATCGATGAGAACCACTAATTGATCAAGCATGGGGGTTGTTTGATCAACATCTGTGTCAGGTACAATTTGCTAAAGTATTCCTTGTGCAACTTCAAGTACCTTTGCTTCCTTGGTGGCTTTTCTTAGCTTATCCTACATGACTTTCCTTTCACAAAGTCTTGCATACATTGTTAACTCAGTAGGATCCAATGTTCTAGGATCACATATTGGAATCTCAATAATTTCATCCAGAGTGACTGGATTCTTGTTCTTTCTCTTCTTCTTCCTTGATATTTGTGTAGAAATAGATGTGTGAACTACCATTTCTAGTTCATCTGTCTTCTCTGAGGTGCTCAGTGAAGGCTTTGAAGATGAAACCTCTTGTGCCTTCTGCTCAAGGTTCACCTATTAGTTAGGTGAAGATGTCTCTCCATCAACCTTGGGTGGTCCAGATGATTTTTCTTCTATTTTATTTTGAGAATCATCTATCTTTTCTTTTTCATCCTTTTCCTTTTGCTTGTCCTCTTCTACTTTTTGTTCTTCTTCTTTATTCTGATCAGTAGACTAGTCTTGCTGATCATCAGTTGCAGCTTGATATGCATTTGTATCCTTTGATTCATTTGTGATATCCTTTGTCTCAGCATCACCCTTGTCTTTGGGTATGCTTGTATCTATTGTAGATTCTTCATTTCCTTCTAGCAGATTGATGGCCTTCATCAATACTAGCATATTGTTCTGTGTACCCACTTGTGTTGCATCTAGAATTGTGTCTTGCTCATTGGTTTGATCTTGTTGAGCAGTGACATCTTCATCTTTTTGTAGTTGATCTGCAGGGTCTAGTCTTGTGATGTCAATAATGGAAGTGTATGGCCATATCTCATCAGCAACATCCATGTTCTTATTTCCTTCTATCTCCAATTCTTGTTGCTTGGTTTGATCCTTAAGAGATATGAAAATGACATCATCTTCTTTTTGTGGATCTTTATAAAAGACATAATGAGTGATGTCTTGAATGTCAAGATCATCCATGACTTTGTCTAAGTCAATTTGCTCAGTGTTATCTACATTATCCAAATTAATGTGCTTAGGATTTGCTTTATATTTTTGCTCCTCTACATGAGGTGTGTCGGTGAGAAGTAATTTATTCTCACAACTTGTTGACTCTGCAGGTAGATCTAGGATTTGTCTCCATTTTGCATATGTCATGTTGTCTAGATCTATAAATTTATCTTGTAGCACTTTGTAAGCTCTAATCTTTGCCACAAATTTATTAGAATGTTTTTTCATTATATCTTTTATCTCTTCCATTTTTTATTCGGGAGGCATGAGTGTGACAAGTACCCTCTCCCTTGCTTCCTTTTCTATGTGCAAAGCATAAGACCATTGTTGTGAAATTCTGTCACCCAGTTCTTTGGTTATTTTGTGAACAACCTTAATTGGTACATATTTGTACTTGACCATTTCCCTAATTATTGCATCTTGTATCTTATGTTGGTCCTCTAGCTCCAGCTTTTCCCATTGTCTGATATTTCTATTGATCATGGTACCGGTAGTAGCAATTGAATCAGCGATTTCATCCATTTTTCTAGGGGCTAAGATTTTCTTCTCTACATCAGGCTCATCCTCTTTTGAATCTTTTATGTCATCTTTGGTCCTGACCAATCTTTTCCTCCTTTTGGTAGGTGTTTGTTTCATAGTTTGCTTCTCTATTTTACGCTTCCTCTTATAGGTCATCACTTGACCTTTCTTGAGAGGTGTAGTGGCATTTACAGTTTGACTTCTTGTTCTCTGAGTTATTGTGGTTCTTGTTTTCTTTGTAGAAGGTGGAGGTGTGTCAGATTCAGTGGCCTCAGAATCTGATTCTTGCTCATGTTTCTCTTCACCAATGGTACCCTATTCCTTGGTTTCCTCTATTTTTTCTTTCTCCTCCTCATTGACCGACACCATCTTTTCAACATTCTTCACCATCTTGTTTTTCTTGTTGATAGTCTTCTTGATTACTAGGCCTAATTTTATCTTGGAATTGGCCTCTTCATATGTCCAAAATCTTGGTTGCTTATTGTCAAGTGGTTCATTCAACAATGCATCAATTGCATTTGTTGCTTGATCTATGTTAATCTCATAGTCAAGAGGTGCTAACTAGGCTATCCTCAGTACAACTTTTTAATGTGAGTGAAATCTGAATCCACCATGAAACATATTTCATCCCTATGCTTCTCAATCAACTATTCAGGGATCCTCACTCTTTCCATCATCTTTTCCTTGAAGTCAAAGAAGTATTCAGTCATCACTGAATCAAATTTGTCACCTAGTGACTTGATAAGGTCACCAATCTGCAATGTGACTGGTTTGGTAGAGTCCCATTTCACTTTTCCAACTGAAGGAAAGTGTTCTTGAAAGTAAAATAATATACACATTATAAGTGAACCGAAATTACATGTGTTTGTCTTTGCAGACCTACTTGTTGTCATATTCTCATCAAGTTGCTTCAATAGGATCTCACATAGGTCCATACATATTCCATTCATGAAAATTTTGTAGGTTGTGCTTACTGCTATTGATGCAATGTTGTTTAGCCTACTTGCTTGGAAGATTTTGTAGCCTATCACACATGCACTGAACCTCAGTTCCTCATCGGTGATGGTGTTCACCTTAATTCCTCTGTTATCCCACATAGCATTTGTGAGTTTTTCAACTTCTGGTCGAGATGGATGCTTATATGCCTTAGGTTTGTCGGTAATGGGGTAACCTATTACAGCATGTAACACATCCTTTTTGATTTGCTTGGTTTCATCCAACCATAGCTTCTGGTTGTGCATTCTATTCAGAACTAACCTAATCTAGTCAGTTTTGAAAACCCTCAGGAAATATAGGGCATTAGTTATCCCTTTTACCTATAAGTGTTTTTGTTCTTCCTTCAGGTTCCCTTGTCCATAACATAGCTTCTTGTAAGCTTGATCTATCTCCAGATCACCTATCTTAGCAATCTTGCAGTGAATGTAGGACCTTACGTCTTCTATAAGAAAAACCCTAGGTGGAATTTTCAAAAATGCGCTAGAATCATCAGGTTGTGATGCAATCTCTAGGCATATCTTGTACTTAGGTTCCACACAAGTGCTATTCTTTATCAACTTAATGACATTCTTCTTATCATTCTTCAACTTTACTGTTCTTGAAGTGGTTTCCATTGTGTTTTTGAATTTAGGGCTTTTCAAAAAATAACAACAAAGTTCTTCGATGCGCTCAGTACTTACTTCGATCTGTGTGGCTGGTGAGTGATCTATTTGGAGTGTGTTGGATCGAGTCAAGGTCGTTCTACTAAATTCTCTCTTATCACTCTATTTTCACTTTGCTCTTTCTGCTCAAATCAGGTGTGCAGAATGAAGTGCTCCCGTTGAGTATTTATAGACTTTTTCCCTAATTCTGTCATAAATGCTCAACAACTCGTTTGGACATGAAGATGGATTTCACCAGGAAGACTCTTCAAATAACATTCTCAGTGTTGAAAAGATGCTCAGGATGGTTGTTAAGATTGTTTCTTTCACCGACGGACATCAGTGTTGTGTCAAGACAACTTTATAACTTTGCTTTCTTACCGACAGATGTCGGGTTACATTAGCAACTTAGCCTTTTTGTGTGTTGACTGACACTTCTCGGTAAGTGTAGATAGCTCATCCTTTATATTCACTAATGATTTCAATATGTGTTTACTGGCGGGGTTGATTTCTCAGAATTGTAACAAGTAACATAACATACATCTTTATTTATGCAAATTTTGACTATCTATCAATTTGTATAATGGAACTGATGCAAAATAAGACTTGGTACATGTAGTGCAGTTCCATACTTACTTGTTCATCTTTAGGCAGGGGTGGTGATGTCACCAGATCCATGGGATGAGGTGTCACCTACTGCATTGCTTGGTCCATCTTCCTCAATGGTTGAAGCTTTCCTCCACGTTTGCTTTCTCATTTTCTTGATGTCTTCAATGGTGTTACCATTTGCAAAAGTAGTGTTTTTTGTTATTCGGTCTCTGCAGACCTTCTTTAGATGTCCAACCTTATGACAGTGCAAACATGCCATTCCCAGGTTGGTCCAGCCTCTAGAACTTTTGGTCCATGTTCTCATGCAGTTTGTAGCAATGTGACCATATATACCACATGTTGTGCAGTTTATCCATGTATTGTAGTCCCAAACATATGAATTACCGACTCTCTTGGTTTATATGCATTTTCTTGATTTTTGGTTTTCCATGCTTCAATTTTATTCTTCCTGCATTCAAGAGATGTGTGCCCATGCATTTTGCAGGTGGGACAATACTTGTCAATATAGGTTTCCTTCTTTGGTTCTTTCACCTTTGATTTACATTCATGTGATTTATGTCCTTTCTTGCTGCATTATAATAGTGTCCTATGAATGTAAATGTGGATTTAGGAATACCTTTTTCTTTTCTCCTATAGACATTTGAGGTGTGGCCTTGCTTTCCACAGTGATTGCATGTCAGCTTCCTTGGTCTAGGATTGGTGTAGGGATCTTTAGATCAACTTCATTTGATGACTTTCCATGCTCTATGTACCCTAGTCTAGTGTTGGTGTTGGGTCTTCTTTGTGCATTCAAGAATTCATCCATCCTTTTTGTACTCTCTTCAGCTCTCTTAATCATGTCATTATGTTGTTGTATAATTCTATCTTCATGCTTTAGTTTTTCATTCTCTTCTCTTAGTTCATCGATAATCTATATTCTTTCAATGAGTTCCACATTCATTATGTTTGTTTCTTGACTCATAAGAATAATCTAATTAGTTACCTCATGGTGATGCTCTGTAAGTCTTTGTATCTCAGACTCCTTTTATTGTAGTTTGTCTATGATCTTTCTTCTATCATCAATAGCTAGATTTCTTTCTTGTTCATCTTGCCTTGCATTTTTCATCACATCAATCATTCTTACCATTTGTGTCTCTTGACTGATTTGCAGAGATTTGACTTGTCCAACCATATGTAGATTGATCTTAGTTAGGCTTATGATGCTTTCTTCTAATGTATCTGATGCCTTGCTTGTATTTGATCCTAAAGACTCAAGGAAATCTGGAATCTCTTCCTCAAGATAATCTGTCTCATTATAGCGAGATGCCATTGTCTTTCTTTCATCCAACAGCTGTCTCATACCGATTCTAGCTTCTTTATATTGTTCATAGAACATATGAATTTCAAGCTTTTTATTCTTAATATTTTTATCAAGTTTATACTTCTCCATTATATGATCTTTTCTCTTAAGCCTTTAATCTTTCCAAGAAGAGACTTAGCTCTGATACCGATTGTTGGGATTAATGGTAAGTAGTACTGAGAGGGGAGGGGTGAATCAGTACCTCTAAAAAATTTAACACTTTTCACCTTTCATCATTAGTAATCAATCTTTACTGTATTACCGATGATATATGATGTTCTTTCTTATGCATGTAGTATTAATTCATAAACTTAATTGTATGCAACATTCATAGAAACATTCATGAAAGTAATAGACACATAACACAAGATATGATATCGTAGAAAACTCTTGTTAGGAAGTAAAAAATGTGGTGGCGATGGCACCCGCAAAACTTCACTATATGAAAAATGGAAGGGAGCCGGTAAAGGCTTACAATTGATCACTTCTGATGATCTACCCTTTTAGGAGTATTAATGTGGAGACCTATTAGGATCTACTATGTTAAGATCTTTAGAAACACTAATGAAGTGTGCAGTCAGTTAAGAGATTTACAATAGGACTGTTAAGTCCACCTTCCTTGAAAGGATTTCTTAAGTGTACCCCACTTGTTAGAATGTGTACAATATGTTTGACCTAACTATATGCAATCTATAATTTCTGATTACAGATCCATTAAATCTCACAGTATATGAATATCACCTATAGTGATTGATTAATACCTTTTCCTTCTCATCCGTAGCATTTGTTCTGTTCTTGACAATTGATTTGATCTTTGTTTGTACTGTTGCATGAATTCTCTTGTCTAATCCTTAGATGCTCTCAATGGTTACAATCATCATTGAACAACATGTCACAATTGATTGAGCATCTATTTATACAAGTATTTGACCTATTTTAGAATCACGCATTACAATGTTAACTCTAGATCCAAGGTATACAACTTGACCTTGATCCTTTAGTTTTCATGTTTTAAATCAGTTATATTGATAAAAACAATAATAAATACATTCCTTTCTCCTCAGGTAATGTATTTAAAACAAATTAAGAAGCTAAATATAAAACTTCAATGATTTATCTAAGGTAGAAAGTCAGATCAACTTTTTGTGGGATGTAACTGACTGTCGGTTCTTGATCATCGGTGACAACTGAAAGTCTATCGGTGTTTCTTCTTTGAACTGATTTTTGGGTTCCCTTCATGTGTTGAGTTCCACTCTTTGAGTATTTCATCGGGTTACACTGTTGGTTACTCATCAGGTTCCCTTGTCCATTTTGTCATCAGGTAACACTGAATAGTGTTTATCGGGATGCTTTGTACTTGGCACTATCGGTAACCTTGGCGTCGGGTAGTGTTGTGCCTTGTCTATCAGTGTGGTATAAACCAATGGTGTTTATCATATTTTTCCTTGCATATACTAATGGAAAAATATAATGTCTTCATCAAGTACCTAAGTCCCCAATTGAATTATGCATTATATTTATAAGAGAACCATTGTAGCTTATAGTCATCTTGGAAAACTTTACAAAATTGATTAGTTGCATTGCATTAGATGCATAATACCTTGGTTGAATCATCATGCTCATTCCTTGTTAATTTATAACCTGTGTCAAGATCCTAAAATTTTGTCTTAACCTCATAGTTTTAATGTGGCAAGTTCATCATGTTTTGTTGTCCTGATAAGTGTGAGAACTGTAATAGTTCCTGGTTGTGATAGTGAATGTTTTGTGAACTTATGCATTCTATGATGAGGGTAATCTAGTTGTGAATGATCATTGACCTTTAATATTTGTAACAATGGATTGGGACCTTTGAGTTAGAACCATGTTATTGATGATATGTAACTGATTAAATGCTTGACAATGTTAAGTTGAAGATAATGCAAGGCATTAAATTAGTTAATGGTTTGTATTTTCATTGATATCAACTTGATATCATCTGTACGGTCATGTACATAATTCCAAAGACTTAAAAGAATCAATGGAACAAAGGTTATGCTTTTAGAAATGCATAAAATTCAATTATTCACTAAGTGACAGATAACACCGACAGAGTGCACACCATCGGTAAAGGCAAAGAAGAAAAGTCAAAGTAATACCCGATGAGCAGAAGATAGTGTTTCCTAATGAAGAAAAACCACATGTTTCCCAATGGACAAAGATCCCAAAGCTAACTGGAAGTCACACTAATGAAATTGACAGTTGTAACCTACGACTAATTGAAGAGTTGACCGATGGAATAGAGAGTTTAGAAAATGACATAATATCTAGCTGGAAAGAGCTAAAGATAGAATTAACTGGTTGTTTTCTTTGTTTTATTTTACCAGAGTTAAGTGATTGATTTTAAGAAGATTTGTACAGTTGGCATAAAGATAACTACGAGATAAATTAGGATTTATGCTTTAAATAAGATTGGGCCAAGAGCCAAGAATCAAGAATCAATGAATATTATGTCTATATAAGAGACGAGCTTAATTCATTTCCATATCACATAAAAGGGGAAGGGGAGTGAATAGAAAGAGGATGCTGAAGAGAACCTGATGAAGAAGAACTTCACACAGCACTGATCAATCAAGCTGAAGGAGAGCTAAGGAATTCTGCAGACACCGATGAACAGTGAACACAGCATCATAGAGTAGAAAGTATGGAGCACAAAAGAATTGAATTGATACATTAATCAGAGAGGTAATGTACTTAAATAGATCTGAAAATTTGCAATTCAAGTTGCATTAGAAATAGGTCATTTTGTTTCAGTTTAACCATTGAAGCATCAAGTCTCTTAATAGAGCAGGACTTAACAGTCTTCTATATATTGAGGTACATCCCAAGGAGTACCAAAAAGGTTGATTCATGAAAGTAGCATTGGATATGCCCGATGCCTATTGACAGTCTAAGAGAGAGGCTGATTCAAGGATGGTAGCATTAGATGCCCGATACTAAGTGACAACCTATATGTGTAAAATCCTCTAACAAGGTCACACCTAACAGTGTGTTTGTAACCTTTAATAGGGTTGGCTCTTAACAGGTCTCACTTTAGAAGAGTGAAAATTTGGGGTACCGGTCCCAGTGGTTTTTTCCCTTAACAGGGTTTCTACGTTAAAAATTCATGTGTTATGTGTGTATGGTTTATTACTTTACTATTTTACATTTCACATATGCATTTCTGGATTTATCGGTATACTCTGCATATTTACTATATTTTGGTAAATAGTTATACTACTTATCGGTAATC
>MU218071.1:239841-254128 GCA_018584345.1 Thuja plicata | reverse complement strand
TGCAGTAGATTAGATGAATGAATGGTTAAATATATACAAGTGCAGAAATGACTTAAAGTTTTAAGAGTTACTGATTCACCCCTCCCCTCTCAGTAACTTGGTTAGTCTTGATTATTTCCAACATTATATTCATAGGAGGTACAAATACAAGCCTCGAACATATGTGAGCAACTGTATGACTTCAGAGAAATAGGATCCAACCTCCAATCCTACATACTTACTCTATCAGTCCTTGTAATCATAAAGCAACTTCCACTTATTTTGCTAGTAAGCACAAAAACCATACATAATCCACATAATCCCATAAATACAAATTCAATACATCACCATTCAAAATATAATCTTTCCTATCTAAAGGAAGCTATAAGACATCCTCTGAGATCTAAGGCAAAGAAAAATAACGAGTATACAGTAAATCATCTAGTATACCCTACAGCCCCTTCAAAAATTAGTTTAGATCGCAACAATAATTAACAGATGAGAGTAAAAGGATATCTGTCTAATTATTTTCAATAGAAAAACCTTCTAGAATATTGAATATATATATATATATATATATATATATATATAAGGATTACTCGTTAATGGGAATGGGAGGGTGCAACCTCTGAACAGGGTCGAGGATGGTAGTATGAGTAACTGGCAACCCCATCCCCTGGATGGGTCAAAATAAACTTTGATGGTGCCTCACGTGACAACCCTGGAATATCCAGGATAGGATATATTGCCCGAGATGAGAAGGGAGAAATAATGGCTTTAGGAGCCAAAAGGTTGAGAAATGAAACTAACAATGAGGCCAAATGTTTGGCAGTAGTTGAGGCCATTCTAATGGCAAGATGACTACAGATTAGGAGAATTTATCTGGAAGGAGATTCACTCCTGGTAGTAAACAAGATAGCCAAAGGTCAAATAGACACCTGGTATCTGAATAAACATATCAGACGAATCAAAAATTTGGTGGGAGAATTTGAAGACTTCAAAGTCTCACAGGTGCCGAGAGCGGCAAATGAGATGGCAGATAAACTTTTAAATATTGGTGCCAACGAATCACTTGAAAACAAATTTGAACTATTTGAAGACTTGAGATTTGAAACATAGGGGTCAAAAAATATATCAATTAAGGAAACCATAGTCGGGGGCTATTGAGTATAGTAAAACCCAAGGATGGAAGATACAAGCCACCAAAACCATGTGGCATCTCTGCCCACTATAAGGAAAGGAAATGATGGCAAGGAGGATGCATGGGAGCATGAACATTTTTGATGCAATATCTTGCAAATCGAGGATTCCCATTAGGTGAATGCAGAGAAAGTACAGAAGGGAGTAATGTGAAAGGATGGAAGGGATGGAAACATGATGACAACACCCTTGGCCTCTAGAGACTTCGAAAGCAAGTTAAAGCCACCTGAGAAGAAGGCAAGGTAGCATTTTCAAAACCGAAAAAGAAACCATTAGCGCAGAATGGAGGCCAATTTCTCCCTCTCCACCACAGGCCAAATCCCAGCATTTGAAGGACCCATTACGATGAACTATTTGAGTCATGTTTTCAAGGAGGATGGAGAAGACTTATGGGCGGTAATTAGGGAAATCTTTAGGAATCACTACCTGCAAAATTAGTGGAAACCAAGAACAAATTTGGATATTTTGTCCCTGTTTGTCACACTCAGGCTCTTGGTGGCGGAGTCAAAAGAAGAAGTGTGATGGCTGGTTTGATAGTGCATGGCGATCAAATGGGTGGAAGGAGCAGAGGAAATCATCTAGCAGGTGGAGGTGGGGCTTGGCTTGCACATGGGCGATGCACCATTCCGCATGGTGGGATGTGGAAGCAAAGGTTTATAGCCATTTGTGCTATGGTCAACAGCCAGTCCTGAGGATGTCCACTTAGTTGGGGCCCTTAGTGGTTGGAAGGACTTGAAGGTTTCCCTGGAGAGAAGGAAGACGGAGGAAAAGGAGAAGGTTGAGGCCGAGCTCACGGGGAGAAAAAAAAAATAGACACCTATTAAATCCACCACAGCTGTGGGTGAGGATGGCAGGCCACGGATTTGACGCTAGTTACCAGTCACTAGAAGGGTCAGAAAGGCCAATGTAGCTTGGAAGGCCTGAGAAGAGGAGGTTGCAGGCACAAGCGGGATGGTTGAGGGTATGATCTGTGTCGAGGAGCTGGTGGAGAAAGGTGGTTCCTTTGGTAACTTCACCAAAGAGGAGGCTTCCAAGTGGTTTAGTTAGTGGGATAATGGTTTCCTTTTTGTATTTCTGTTAATAGAAAACTGGAATGATATATTGTATGTTTACACATAGATGACCTTAGAAGCAACTAGTAGAATGCAATGAAGTTTTTTGCATGAATGTATCCGAGAGCCATGTATGGCAATGATGTAACTTTTTTACATATTAATGAAAAAATTATTATCGATCAAAAAAAATTTATAAGGATTAATTAAATACCTATATTTATTAAAGGGACTTAATTAAAAAGTTTAGATATAAAGATTGGGGATTTAATTAAATATTAAATCTAAATGAAAAATTGAATGCATAATTAATATAAATAATTTGAAATATCAAGTGGCATATTAATAATATGCTATAATTGTTAATTCTAATTAAAATATTGATATGCAATTTAGTTGTACTTTAAATTAATAAATTCAAATTTGAATTCAAATTAAAAGGTTGAGTCAAGTGCTTTAACGGGAGAATTATTTATTTAATCAAAAACACAAAAAAAAAAAAAAGAATATTTATTTGTTTAACATTAAAAGAAATTAAAAAAATTATGGATTTCTTTCTTTACAAAAAAATAAGTATATTGATTTTATTTATCTAAAAAAAATAATTATTTTATTAATTTAAGTTGAGTCTTCTTATTTTGGAGTTTTTTTTTGGAAACCCTAGTTTTATTACTTTTTCTTTATTAGAGGTTATTTTGGTCATTTTAGAGAGACACGTGATTTTTAGGAGACTTGATTTTTTTTAAATCAAGGAAAATAGGTTTATCAAGTTACAAGTTTTGTCTGGATTTTTGAAGTTAAAGAGTTTATTGAAAGCTTTGGATTTGGAGTTGGATATTGGTCTTTGTTGTTGCATATCAATTGTAACGCCCTGCTAGGGAATCCAAGAGGATAGCTCAAAATCTAAAAAGAAGGACAATTTTTTTTCAAAGGATACAACTAACATAACAATTTAAATTGCATTAACCCATCAATGACACATTACATTAAATGTGAACATAAATTCTAAACATTAATCGCATAAAACGATCCTCTTAGGTTCCCTGATGTAGCTACTAGCAACGCAAACAAACAAGCTAAGTCAAGTACACAACTATAAAATCATGAACATGATAACAATATGAGATAACTTAGAATAATTAGCAAGATCATCCCAACTCTTGATCATACTTTGAAAAATACTTGATTGGTAAAATATTTGCCTCCCAACCACGTGGGACCCTGAGGCCCACTCTCCCGAGCTAGGAGATAAAACATGGCCATACATAAAACAAGCAACCACAAGCAAGGAAACAACAATGGAACATCCAAACCAATAAATAACATAGGGATTCACAAGGGTATACAACAACAACAATAACTCAAGATAACATGAGATACCAGAGGTGACTCACAAGGGTAAATAGAGGGAATCCTAAGATAAATGTCAGAGAGTGTCATTGCATAGCCCTCTACTATCCTGGGTTATCCTGGAATGGTCACCCCCTCTAGACCCCATCCCCCAGGTGATAACTCATGTGGAAATGACCTTCCTTTCATGAGCACAAGGAAGTTGATCTATTAATTCCATGCCCCACAGGCATCCAAATAGGTAGTTGGCCTTGTATAGCTTATCCTTAGTCTATACGAGCACTCAAGGCATCAATGAGGCATCACAATTATCTTGATTAATGTTTTAACTAATCCCAATTTTTTTATTAAGTTATCATTGGATTACAACTCTGCAATGGGTTATCCTAGACTGACCACTTAGGGCCTTGACCCCCTTTGTGATCCACTCCCCTAACCATGTTCCTATAAAACCACTCATGTGCTCCAAACTGGAAACCAAAAGAAACAACACAAATTAGATAACCATAAAGAGATCCTCAAACTAAAGCATTTCATCAAAATCTCACATGTAGAGTTTGGATCATATATACACAAATCACCGATAGGATCCATATATGTCATCAAATAGAAGGGGCATCAAGTTCCATATCATAAATGCCTTATATAAACTTCTCTATTTCCCAAATCACAAATAATAAACCAAATACAACACACTTATGCATAAGCCCATTTTGGATCCATACATCAATTAGCATAGTTCACTCAACAACCAACCATAAAATATTTAGAAACACCGACAACCCTTGTGTGACCTCAATTACATGGTAGGGCCTCAAAATTAACATATAAAAAATATAATAAACCCATCAAAATAGACCATAAATATATTGACACTCACGCCACAATATGAATAAAATATCAAGGCAAAAACCTTGGCCTCTAGTATTTTATAAGGTAGGCCTAATACACCAACCCAAACACATATACCACCCAATAAAAAATGAGACCATGTATATATCATTAGGAAAGCACAAATAGGAGCATAAAAAGAAATATCACAAAACAAAGAACCATTAAATTGAAGTTCTAATATAAATATTATATTTCTCAACTAAGGTTAGATAAGGCACTTTAATTGATTACCAACCAACTTTCTAAATTATTATCAAAATTACAATCTCCGTATAAATCCAACTATATGAAAGCAATAAAATAATCATTCACCTAGCCTAGTATCTTAACATCTATAAATACTAGCAGTTGCACACTTCTGTATGTGCAATGATGAGCCGAAAATATTTTTTATTTTCAAGAAAGTTGAAAAAATTCTATAAATGATATATAACAATCCTTAGGTCATGAGATTTTCTTGTCAATTATATGTGTTCAAATTTGTGAGCAATTGTATATCCACTACAAAAGCTAACCCAATAACATGGGCATAATGCCTTAAAAAAAGAAGAAATCTAACAACAAAAAATAGAATACAACCATAGCAAAAACAAATCCAATAAACTATTTCAAAAGATCACACAAATTAAATGAATACAATATTAACAATCCATTAAAGATTCATAATAGTTTAACAACATAAGAAAACTTTTGTTCAAAAAATAGTCCAAAAGAAAATTTGATTGTGCCCTTTAAATTTTTTTGCTTCTTCACACTTCTATTCATTCAAAAAACAAAGCCTTACCAAAACAAACCCCGCTAATTTACCAAGCGAGCCTTTTTTTTTTTATCTTAGATTGGAGTAAATTTTGGAAGTATGTGAAAGATTAATCATATGCTTAGGATTAAGAATTAAGATTGAAATAAGGATAGGGTTATGGTTTGAGGCAAAAATTGGGTTATGGAACAAAGGTTAAAAATATGATTGCAATTTAAGTTAGCTTTATCAAAGAACTCTAACCTAAATTTGAATCATAATATTTTTTAAAGTTGACCAAGCAGTTACCATAATCCTTTCTCTAGGCTTAATTCTAATTAATCCAATTAAATTTTTATTAAACTCTAAAAAAACTAAAATATAATTTTTATGTTAACTCTTATCCTAATTGAATCCTAACTTTAATTAACATATTAATTTGATCTAAATTGAATCATTTTTTTAACTGATATAAATTGAATCTTAATTAGACTCTAACAAAAATTTCAACCTTAATTTTATTAATAGTAATTTGAAAATTCTATTTTTTATTATACTTACATATAATATATTATTAATAATTTTTTATTGAACTTAAAATTATATGAAAATTTAAATCAATAGATAGTGAACGGAAAACTGAGGCTCTGCTCTGAACATTTCGAAAAGGTGGCAAACTTTACAAAAAAGGTGACGATTCCTAGGAAGAAGGACAACTGCTTCTCTCCGGTGACAACTATGTGCCAGGTCTGTCCGCTCCATGTTTTAATACGTCTGCAATGAATATTAACTCTCCATCCTCCCTTTGCCATTCGTTAGAGGTCGTACCCCCTAAATCCCCTTCGCTTAGGGCTTCAATGGAAGCATAAAACTTTGATGCCTTCAATCCCAAGTAAACCCATTAATCCTTTGCTATCTCAACCCAAAACCTTCTTCCGAGACGGTGGCGAACGCAAGCATTTCCATGGACACAAACGCAAGGTTCTGCTTGTCTGGTGGTCATGGAGCCTACGATTCCAGTAAGAGCCTTGGAGTTATCGATATTCCCTTCTTTTTTTCTCCAAATCTGGAAATGCTTGCTGAAATTGTGAATGAAAAGAATAGATTGAGAGATTTTTCTATCTTCTTCTCTGCTGTGGAAATTGATAAGTGCCCCAAGGAAATTTTTAGATGATTGGTTCCATAATTATTGGAACTAAAAACTTGGATTTCACATTTCTTTTTGCAAACAAATACAAAAGGGGTTATATATTATTTTCTTTGCTACTCATGAATCCCAAGCCGAAGTCCTAAAAAATAATACTGGTCCGTGGGATCTACTTCCTTTCGTGCTCTGGCTTGGTCTCCCGAGGCCATACATGATGAGGTTCTTGCTCTCTCTACCCCTCGGTGGGTTCTGGTGAAGCATATCCAACCATTTCTATGGCATTTTATTCCTCAATTGTTAGAACCCCTTGGTAAAGTCATCTGAATGGATGATACTGTGAGGATAGTTCCTCATATGGATGCCCGTGCTCTCATCTCTTTAAACCCGGGATGTGAAATTTTGGAGGATATCAACATAAACATTGCTAAGGATAATTGCTCTTTCCCCATGGAGATTCTTGGTGGTTTGAACACCTGCTTTCTATGTAGAAGGGAAGGGCATTTGAGAAAAGATTTCCCTATCCTCAAGAAAAAACCCTCACAGGCTAAATCCACGCCTCCTCAAAAACTCTCTGAATCCTCTAACCCCAATATGGACTCTTCCGCGAACAAAATCCCACACCTTGAGTCTCCTAATTTGGCCTCCCCTATTTTAGATTCCAGCTCCCCATCCATCCCCGATGTTCCTTCCCATGCTTTAATTCCAAATAAATCCATGGCTCTCAAAAATGAGGGTTTTAATGATGGATTCCAAGCCGTCACTAAGAAGTCCAATTAACACCGAAGAAGGACAAATAAATAGAATAATACATCTAGTGTGGATACCCAGATCCATAACCCTATGATTGACTCTAACTTGGACATCCCCAAATAGACTGTCTCACCTATCTCTCATAATTTCTCGCCCCTAGATATGCTGATCACAGACATCGACTTGACCCCCAAACAAAATCCCCCTCAAAAGATCTTTAAGGAAATTAGCGATGAGTGTGTGGTTGAAGTCATTCCTTCTTGTAAGCACCCTGTAGATATTAATATCCTCCACATCAAACAGTCCATGGATGTATATATCTTGTCACCGAATGTTTTTGACAATGAGGAGGATCTCAAATGTGATTTCCCCACATCTAAAAGGTGGGAGAGACCCTTGGGGTCAAAAAATAAAAACTCTACCAATAAAAAGTAAGAGGAATCCCTCTCTATGACTTTGACTTTGAATATGAGAGTTTTTAACCATTTTTCTCCCCCCCCCCTCATGATTCCCTATGAATTGTACCTCTTGGAATATTAGGGGACTTGAATCCCCAGACAGGAAGTTTATCATTAAGTGGTACCTTGATACCTGCAATTCCATAGACTTTTTTATATTACAGGAGATTAAGGCTGTTGGTTTTGTTCTTGAATCTAATCTTAAATTCCTCTAGAAAGATGTTATTAAATTTTGTACATGCCATTCGAGGGGTAGGGGAGGATTTTCTCTCCTTATCAACTCGAAATGGGGAAACTACATCACTAATCATGGGATCTCCCCTTGCAACATAGCCGTGTGGGTCACTATTAACCACAATAATACTGTCTTTGGCATTTGCTCGATCTATGCCATGAATGATTATAGGGAGAGAGCGAGCCTCTGGGATTGGTTGGCTGCCCTCTCTAGCATTCCTTGGATGGTAGGTGGGGATTTCAACATGGTTGAATCCTAGGAGGAAAAAGTGGGTGGTCTGCCATTTACTTGGAAGGACATAGAAAAAATTCATTGGAATCAGATGAAAAATGCTAAATAATTATTTGACCCTATGACTGGAAACAAAGACAACAACCCTGGTTTAAGGCACACATGGTGCAATTTCCAGCAAGGATCCTCTATAATTTACTCTAGACTCGACCGATTCTATGCCAATAAGAATTCTTTCTCTGTGCTTCCTGATAAACTTGACAGTTCTGTCATGGTTACATCCACCTCCCTTTCTGATCACCACCCTATCTCCACATGCTTCACCTTCAATAAATCCCCTGTGCTTGTTAGAGGCTCCAATCCCAAATTTATCTTGAATACCAGCCTTCTTAAAGATGAGGATGTTCTGGTGGCCATTAATATTATTATACTCGTTAATAGAAACAACTTTCCATCCGGCACTCACATGGATAGATGGAATATGAATATTCTTGCTTGGCAAAATTTATTAAAAACTATTGGCTAAAAAGGGGCCAAAGACTATAGATTCACTGAAAATAAGTTGTTCTATAACCTCCAGGTTTTTTAAGCTAACATCCACAATAACCCCTCTGACTTTAGCCTCACCTCCCAAATGATTTGATGCTAAAGAGGCCCTTAGGAAACACCTGTAGATTAAGACTAGAGGTGCTAAGATTAAATCCTGTAATCATTGGCTTTAGTTTGGTGATAGGGGCTCAAAAAAATTCTTTAACCTCATTAATCATAAGTAGACCAATGAATATATTGAAAGAATTATTGTTGATAGTCAATATATTACTGATCCTGACAATATTAAGAAGGCCTTTTCCAAATTTTACCAAAATCTTTTCACCTCCGAGGATTCAGAAGAAGCTGCCTCCCTTAGAAATCAATGCAGATCTCTTATTCCTAGAAGGATCTCCAATCTAGATGCTGATCTTCTATCTAAGGATATCTCCTTGGAGGAAAATGAAAATTCTATTAATTCTCTCAATAATGACAAAGCCCCTAGTCATGATGGACTCCCTGTGGAATTTTACAAAACTAATATCAGTTGGGTATGTAAAGATCTTCAAGACATTTATACTGAAGCTTTGAACAAAGGGTCTTTGGGTGGCTCCATCAATAGTGGTACTATTAAGCTAATACCTAAGGATGGGGACAAAGCCCTCATTAAAAACTGGAGACCTATCACTCTCCTTAATGTTTCTTATAAAAATTTTGCCAAGATCCTTGCTCTTAGAGTTGAGAAAATCTTGCCCAATTTTATCTATTCTAATCAAACTGGCTTCATTAAGGGGAGATATATCCTTGAGAATTTGGTTACTAGCTGGGAGGCTATGAGCTGGGCTAACTACTCTCAGCAGAATTCTGCTATGCTTCTTTTGGACTTCAAAAAGGCTTATGAAAGAGTGGAATGGAGCTTCATCTCCATGATGCTTGAGGCTTTTGGATTCCCAAATGTGTTATGCAACTCTATTAGTATGTTTCTCAAGGATGCTTTTTCTCAAGTTGACATTAACGGCTCCCTCTTTTAATCCTTCCCTCTTGGTAGACCTATCAGGCAAGGTTTCCCCTTGGCTCCTGCCCTCTTTTTTATAGCTTCTAATGCCCTTCACTACTTTCTCAGAGATAACTCTATCTCCCTTGTTGTTAAGGGCATAACTCTCCCTAATGATGATGAGATTATAAATTGCCAGTTTGTCGATGATACTACTATCTTCTTTGAAGTTGTTGCTGATAACTTTGAAGCCTTACAAAACAAGCTCAATTTCTTCTGTACTATCTCTGGTGCTCAGCTATCCCACTCCAATTCTATATGTCTTGGATGGGATGAGCAGCCCCCTGACTGGTTCAATAAATATGATTACATATGGGGGTCCTTATAAAATTGTGAGATATCTTGGCATTCCCTTCTCTGTTGATCCCTCGTTGAAGGATATGTGGTCTTGGGTTAAAGAGAAAATCACTAAGAAATTGGATAAGTGGCACAACAAGTCCCTATCCCTTACTGGCAGAGTACAAGTTTGCCAAAAAATTCTCTCTTCCTACAATATATACTATTCCTCATTCTGGATGTTCAGTAATTACCAAATTTTGGAAATCCAAAAGGTTGTCAGGAACTTTCTTTGGCTTGATGGTAAAGGAAATAAAAAGTTGTATGTTGTTAAATGGGAGTGGTGCCACTCTGATAAGCTCCTTGGGGGTTTGGGATTGAAGGGTCTTAAGATCCAAGGGATATCCCTTGCCTCCAAATGGATCTTCCACTCTATGGAGGGTAATGCTCCATGGAAAATTCTGGTTAGACATAACATTGAAAGGGGGTTCCCAAAAAATACAAAGTCTTGGAAGAATCTACCCTTCGATTATCTGATTCTTGTAGACTTTCCTATTGTTTTTCATGGATCAGATGTATTTAGATCCATTTGGAAATCTTGAAACCAAGTCAGGAAACATATTCTTAACAAGACCTTATACCATGATGACAAACATCTATATGGTGAAAGATCTATTTACTAGAATTTGCAGTTGTCTGGCAAGCCCCTTGCCCTCTCCCAAGGTTGCTCTGCTAGGAATTGGAATAATAAAGGCATTTCCCAGCTTATTGATCTCTTTGAACAAGATAGGTTAATCAGCTGGGATGACATTAAGAATAAGTTTGATATACCAACCTCCCAGAAAAAAAAACCTATAATATGATCATAAAAGCCACCAAAGACCTTCCTACTACCTGTCATGTGGACTCTCATAGATATCTAAATTGTAAATGGCCGGATGGAACCATTATATCCAAAATAAAAGCAAAGAACATCTACAGTACAATTGGATTTAATGATTCTATAATTGACTATGTCAATTCCCTCTGGTACTCCTCTCTAGACATATGCTCGTGGAAGAAATTTTTCAGCATTCTGGGGAAGGGCTCTATTGAACCTAAAATAAAATGTTTTAAGTGGTTGTTGCTCCTTGATAGGTTACCTATTAAAAATCATAATGTTGTTGTTGATTACTGTAAACTTTGCAAGCTTCCTGAGACTACTAGGCACATATTCTTTGATTGTATCTCTACTAAGGAATTTTGGCAAATATTTGGTATTACTTACGCTATGGACTTTACTATTCTTGATATTGTTACTGGGCATATTGATGGGATCAAAAAAGATACTAATCTTTTCTAGAATATTCTTTCATCTAATGTTTTATGGCAATTTGGAAGTGTAGAAATGAAGAAAGGTACCAAAATAACCCCAGAGCTCTTACTGAGTTTTCTTGAAAAATCACACATTATAAAATTTTCTTGCAGGTCCATACTACGATGTTGATTGATAATGAGAATCTCAAGAGGTTCCTGAGAACTGGATATGTCACCTTCTTCGTCTTTGAGATGAAGGATGACTATAAGTGGAGAAAGAATATGGATGACATGCGGATGTTCAAAAAGGTGCTCAAGAAACTTAACCAAGAGGTTAAGAAAAACAAAAACCAGAAGTCCAAGAAAGAAGAGATCTTCATGCTTTCCCAGATCCAGGAGCGGAAGAGCATTGTTTGGATGGAAGGAAAGATGGGTTGGACTGCTTGGGTTGACACCTGTGAAAACATCTTACACTAGCTTTTTGGACTCCTTTTTTGATATATTTCTATGTTTAGGACTAGTTGATACTTTTTTTCCATTTCCTTTGAGCTCTTGTTGTGAGGCTTGGCCTCTTACTCTGTACATTTTGATGTAATTGTTATCTCTTTTTTGGTGATCTCCTTATATTTAATATAAAAAAACTTAAAATTATATAGTTATTACTAAAAAGATAGATTGAGTATGCTTTCAATTGTAAAATTGAAAAAAAAAAAAAAAGAAATTAATTAAAATATCTAAATAAAATTACAATTCTATTATTCCTTTTTCATGCAAATCAATTCAAGTTCTAAATTAAAGATTTTTTGTTTAATGAATTAACCATTAATTTGAATAAATTCAAAAATAAAATTAATATAAATAGAACCTTTTTAAAAAAAAATCAAGGTTAAAAAATAATTATAGTTTTATTTTTATTTTTATTTTTACATGCAAATCACTTGAAATTTTAAAAATAAATTAAATTCTATTATTTAAAATTTTAAATAAATCTTTAAAAATAATTAAAATTAAAATTAAAACTAAAATCTATGTATTAATAGATTGTTTCTATTTTTCTAAATATTTAACAATACTTCTATTGCATGGAGATCAATTCAAAATCTATGATTAAACTGACTTTTTTTATTTTATCGAATCATCAATAATTTTAAAGTAAAATATAGATTTTAATAGAGCCTTTCTATTTTTTTAAACATATTTAAGAAACATTAATATTCTCTTGTATTCCTCCTTAGGTGTTGTTTCTATTGTCTGTGTATGCAAATACCCAACAATATAGAATAATGATTTTCTCCTTAAACTCGAACAAAATGGATAAAAGTATAATTTTTTATAGGAAAACAAATAATAAACTAAACTTTCCCAATCTGAAGATTTGCATAAAATGTGTCTCTAAATTTATTTTATGCAAGATTTGTATAAAATGGTTTTTTTTTACAGAATGCCTGAAGGGATGTCATCACACGGAATGCATTAACTACCAGATTTAATTAAATGTATTTCTAAAAAAAAAATTAGGATCATATAGCAAATATATTATCTGAAATATGTTGATACCAACATGTTTGACCAAAAGTTGAAATTATGGCAGATCAGTGAATGCAAAGAAAAAAGATTGAAAAAAATAGAAGCATTGGTGTGCAATTTGGGATCCAATTACAGGTTGACGGAAACATAAATAATGAATAGACTCCCACGGGTTGTCGTTGAACTCTGTGTCCACATTATTTCTTCCCTTGGGAAATCTAGTATCTCTGCAGATCATAAAGGCAATCAAGAAGAAAGGTATTCTAAAAAATCACATGAAATATGAAATATCATGATTTTGAGACACAAACAAATGTCGAGAATTACATATGAGAACAAAAACTTCATGCTATAAATGACGGCCTTATTTAATTCTTGCAATTCAGCTTCATACAATCCATAAATCATGAAACCCTGGTGTCAGATCAAACATGTCAAAAAGAACAAATGATTATCAAATTGCAAAGCATATACTGACAAGTTCTCCAAGAACAAAATGTCCATCAAACTGCAAAGCATACAACCGTCACAAAATCTTCTAAATTCTTTATAATCGAAGAAATTCTATAGAACTATTCTAGAGAATTTCAATCTTGTAAATGATGCATTCTCTGAGCCCATATACCTATTCAATAGTCTGTTGAATTTCTTTTCATTTCCATGTGTTACATAGTATTCACTTCAAACATTTCATCTTCTCTACCCCACGTGTTTGAAAGGGATGTATTAAAATCCATTAAGAAATGCAACATCATAGATCAGGAAAGTTTCCAACTCATTCCAAAAAGGCTCGAGAATTTTAAGGGAAAAACAAGGTAAGTTGCTATTTTTCATTGCTGGAAAAGAAAAACTACCTGGGAAGAGAGTTGACAACTATCCGGCGAAAAAGGTCATTTCTGGGAGCAAAGCTCCCACACAAAGTCTATTGGCTTAATTACACTTTATCTTCCTAGGGTAATCTTAACTAAATGAAATTAAAAAAAATATCGATTAATATTTAGGAGACTATTCCTAACAGTATAGATATAATTTTAACATACAAATACAAAATCAAGATAACACTAATTCAATATTTCAGAAAATAACACAATCGCAAAGCCACATATATAGGTAAAGATCAAGACGCATATATTTGTGGGGTGACCATCTTATTTTAGAAACTATGAATAGAGGATAAAGCCAAAATCTCATTTGTATTGTTATAATATACATTTTATGTTATTCTATTATCTTATATAGAAGTATCTGCCTATCCTACATAGCTAAAGTATTAATTTGGTCTTAAATTTTGACCCTTTTAGCTCCAAGAATGACACAATGTTACAATCAATCTCAGAATTAAATTAACCAATACTACTAATATAATAAAATAAGATTAGTTCATATCTCAATATTATATAACATACCTTGTTATTGTTATTGTTATTGTTATTGTTATTAGTATTTGTCGTTAGGCTAGATACTATTGCAATGAGTTTTTCTTAACTAGTGATTAAAAAAACTCATTTCAACCAATTGCAATTAACTATTTATATTTTTCAATTTCTATTTAGATTTTTCTAAAGTATAAGTGA
>MU218071.1:206042-228216 GCA_018584345.1 Thuja plicata | reverse complement strand
ATCATGAAGTTTACCATTGGAAACAGTTGTTGTGAAGGTTTGAAATCTGTTTTCTAAGGCATACCAAGCCTGATGAGCTGTAGTACAGTTTGAGAGAAGATGATATAAATCTGGATGTAGTGAGAGGTCAATTAGGCCAAATGCTTGGTCATCTTTCTCCTACCAGGAATCCTGGTCAGCCTAAGGAGCGATGGAAGTCGGTTTCACATTAGGTGAAGACAACATCAAACAGGTTTTGAGTTTTTAAAAGATCGGACATGTGAGTCCGCCAAACAAGATAATTTGAACAAGTGAGTTTAAACAGAGACATGAAGACAATAAATAGAGCCGAAAAAAAATACCTCCTCCTAATGAAAAGGAGTAATGAAGAAGCTTTTAAAAAAATGAATAGGAGAATTAATTTTAACTTAAAATAATGAAAAAACTTTATATTAAATTAAAAAAATACAACCTGCAAGAAAACGTTAGTTGAACTTATATACTGAAGGAGAAAGGCAAGTTACTGAAGTTTGCTAGAAAAAAAAATGGTAATTTAAACCTTATATGAGAAATGTGAATGGAAATTCAATTTAAAAACTTTATATTTGAAATTGAAATAAAAGAAAAAATTAATATTATTAATTTAAAAAAACTTTAAATTAACAATGTGATTAAAATGAGAATTAAATTAACTTCCAAAGAAACGAATTTAATGAGCAAATTATCTTTCAAATTTTTAACAAGAAATTTTATTTATTTATTTATTTTTAAAAAAATTAATATAAAGAAGTAGAATATTTTAAATTACTATTATGATTATTTAAAACAGTGAAAATGAAATAAGGGGAGATGATTTCTAATTTCTAATTTTAAAAAAACTTTATAAAAAAACTTAATATTTTAATTAGAATGTTAAACTTACTATTAAACAAAATTGAAATTTAAAAAGATAAATTAAAACTTGAAATTAGCTTTTTTTATTAAAAAGAATAAAAGTAAAAAAAACTTAAAGATTAAAAGGTCAAACTAAACAACTTAAGGAGAAAAAGCTTAGAATTATAAAAGGTTTCCTTACCTTATTTTGTAAAACTTAAAAAAGCTAAGTTAAAAGTTAGGAAAACTATTATGCAGGATAACGTTAATAATGATAAAGTTAATACTGAAAATATATCTTATCGACAATGATCAAAATGTCTATGATAATAAAGATATCTTCCGAAACGTTTTGCAATGATTAATGTCTGTAAAAAAAACGTATATGCAATGATATCGTTCTGGAATAATAATGTTATTAAATGTTATGCAATGATAAAAAACGTCTGCAATGAATAATGTCTGCAAAAAAATGTTAGTAATATAAAAAACTTTAGTAATATAAATGATAGAGATAATGTCTGTTAATATAACGTCTGCAATGATTACTATCTATTATGTAATTGCAATGATTAATATAATGTTGCGCTAAAGCTCCAAACAGAAGGTAAGAAGACAGATATTAGCTAAAGTTGAAGGTAAGAAGACAGTTATGGAAAGAGCCTGCGCAATGTATATGGATATGTGAAGAGCTGCTGCTACACAAAGAAATATGTTAGTTTGCTGTTGCGCTAGACAAAACTCCTGCTTAAGTAAAGAGTTGCGTGAGGATAAGACCAGCAGCTATGCTGCGCAAGTCTGCTGTGATGGTAAGTCTGTTGCGCAAGTCTGCTGTGATGGTAAGTCTGCTGCGAAGGAAGGGAGGGGTGTTGTTCCTCCTCAAGCCACTATCTCATGAGCTGTTACAATAATGTGTTTCCCTCAAATAAACCTTGCTGGATTAAACTGAGACTAAAAGAAATCCTTGTCTGTCTGGTTCTTTTCCGCTGCACAAGAGAAGAAAAAAAGAGATCTTTCTTTCTCTTCTTCAAAGCACTGGCAAATGCAAGGCAATGCGAAGGAACCGACAGATATATGCAGTTTTATTTAAATTTTATGATATCCCTTGAAAAGAAATAATACAAACAGCTAGAATATGATCTGATCACAAATGTCAAACACTTATTTGCTGATGTCAACAAATCACAGATATATGTATAGATTTGTTATTAAAATGCTGCTATTATAAGATGTTGAAGTTATTTAAATGTAAATATTGATATATACTGCGCAAATATTTGCTTGCAGGATAGTGGGAAGTGCAGATTTTTAACTACTCAGAAATCTAATATTTCTTAATGTTATTGTTTTTTGCAGATATATTTTAGAGAAATAATGTTCTTGTTTAATGTTATTACTTTAAGATAGATTTGCAAAAATAATAAAACAGAGATGAAATGTTGATAAAACAAAGATAAATAAACAAAGAACAAAGATCAGACACAAATGTATGCTGGGATAGATATATGAATTAAAACCAGAGATATAAATTTTTGTTAAACCTGTAGATCAAATAATATAGATTAATAAAAACCTACAGAAATGGGTGAGATTAAAGATATTCAATGAAAATATTAACCATATTAAAGCTTAGTTTTGAAAAAAACTGTTGAAGAACAGAGCAAAGATATCTCCAAACCTGCACAAAATGAAACCAAGAGTTAATCGGGTTTGGCGGTAAACCAGCCAAACCCCAAATTTTTTTGATTTTTTTTACCAACTTAAGAAGATTAAAAAAGAAATTAGTGAAATCTCTCTCAAGAGTCTCCGATATGGAGTGCTCCAAGATATGGTAGTTCCGTCACCTGTACACTCAAAATGAGATTAAACCAACCTTCTCTGATACCATGTTAAAATGATAAAGAACAAAGTATGGAATTGTAGGAAATTGTTTATCTCAAGAGCGAGGAGTAGGGAATTTACCATGAATTAGCACAAGAACTAGGAGCATACACCAAAATAAGTAAAGGAGGAGACAAGAATTTAAAAGGGGAAAGCAAAGAAAACCCCTTGTGAATTATGAAGGAGGCATAAAAAATCCTAGAGAGAGAGAGAGAGAGCGAAATGCTCATACAATAATTGAGAAGAGGGAGAAACCTCATGAGAAATGAGAGAGGAGGGCCATCTCTTAAATAGAGATGAGAGAGAGGAGTTATAATGTAACTCCCAAGTCTATGAATGCCACCATTCATAAGTGTGTGTGGGCCAAGTGTGAGATTCCTCTTAAGGAGGAATAAACTAATTTACAAATTACAATAAATATTTGTCCTCACATATTCCACTAGAGGACAAAATAGAATGTACTGGAAAGAAGACAAAAAGAAGTATATTAGGATACCTTGGCCTATATCCTAATATATTACAACAAGTAAAGATTAATAGTCTAACCTTGGTTAATAAATACACCAAGGAAAGATTACAAATTCTAACATTATCAATGAATGAATATTCTCATGGACTGCAATAATAGAATCAAGAATCTATCTACCAGGGACAAATCCATTTTGTTGGGGAGAAATAAGCAGGGGAAGAATGGCAATAAATCTAGTGGTAAAACCTTAAAAATAATTTTATATAAGGAGTTGCATACGCTTATAGGTCTAAATTTATCCAGAGAATCAGCCCCTTGAACTTTCATAATGAGGACAACAAAAGTGGCATTAATTTCCTTCAAAAGATTCCTGGAATGAAAGAATTATTTAACAACACCATAGATATATTTTTCCACAATATACCATAATTTATGAAAAAAGAACATCAAAAACCCATCTGGGCCAAGGGCCTTCTCCCCTTCAAAGTAAAAGACAACATCCATTATTTCCTTATTAGAAGGAACATCAGAAAGGGTCTTATTATGGTCATCATTCAAGACTGAAGGGATAGAGCCAATGAGTTTCTCCTACTCCAAAGGATCAAGATTTAAATTAGAGGATGGGAGAGAAAACAATAACCTGGAATTTTCAAACCTAATGTCATCCTCCTTGGTTAGGACACCATGATCCAAAGTAAGCTTTCTAATTCTGCTAGACGTCATGTGCTTGAGAGTGGCCATATGAAAATATTTAGTGTTCTTGTCACCAGCCACCAACCAGAGAGCTCTAGATCTTTGTCTCTAGAATAATTCCTCCTTAGCTATAAGATCATGGAATTTAGTTAAGAGGGTGTAATCCTTATCCCTTAATTCCAAAGAGAGCTCATCCTATTGGATTTTATCCTATATTTCCTTCAAATCAACCTGAATAGTAGCCTTTAGCTGGAAGATATCTCCAAAAATCTCTTTGTTCCAGCTCCTAACTTTCCCTTTGACAATTCTAAGTTTCTTAGAAACTCTAAACATTGTTGAGCCTTTAATATCTATGTTCCACCTATCTCTAATGTGTTGTTTAAGGGAGGGGTGAAACATCCACATTTTTTCAAATCTAAAAAGGAAGTTCCTTTTGCAGTTTATAGGATCAGCCATGAAAGAAATTAAAAAGTGATCAGAGAAAACATTAATAATGGAAGAGAGAGAGCAAAAATACCTAGTAATCCCTTCATAACAAATAAGAGATCTATCAAGATGGGCCTAAATCAGATCATTATCCACTCTTCTATTGGACCACGTGTAGTCAATGCCTTGAAGATCAACATTCATAACAGCTTGAGAAATAATAAACTCCATCGGGTCCAATTGCCCATCTAACTGCAAGGGTAAGACACCATATTTTCATCCTCTCTCAATGGAGTATTGAATTTTCCCATGATAATCCAACATCTATTGGAAAACAAGTCCCTACAAAGACAGAGTTTGTTCCAAAATTTATCCTTAGAAATTTTAGTATTAGGAGCATAGATATTAGTGACAACCCATGAGAAATCATCCCTTGAGTTATAGAAGCGCACCAAGAGCATATTATCTTAGTCATCCACAACAACCCCCTAACAAGATGTTATGGTTTCAAAGGAGAGTTGTGCCACTAGAAGAACCATCTGAATTAGTGCCAACAACTCCACCATTTTTAAAAATTCTAATATTGGCTACTTTTTATAAAGACATCTTAGTTTCCTGAATGAGAACAATGTCTGGTCTATGATCTCTAACCAAGTTACGAAGCACGTCCTATTTGTGAGGTGCATTGAGGCCTCCTATATTCTAAGAGACAATCTTCATGCTTTACCAAGGGAAAAAACCTCATGGATGGAGGTTTTTTTTCCATTTTCAATGTCCTTCTTGCTTTAATTCTCTCTAGTTTCCTTAATGGGGGATCTACCAAGTTTTTTGTTTTTATTACCCACGTCTGCCTTCCCAGACTTTCTTATGGTAGAAACCCCTACCTGAGTAGGTTCAATTCATTTTTTATTTCTCTTATGAACCAAGGTCTAGGAAAATTCTTCCTTAGACCTTTCTAGATGTCTAGAGGATTCACTCCATTTGGGAATCATGATTGGAGTCTCTAGAACATTGGAATCATCCTCAAAAGAAATATCGAAAGACTGCAAAAGTAAAGTTTCTCCATTTAAAACATTTCACCCCTGACCCTCTTCAAATAGGTTCAATGAACCCTTCCAGCAGACTCTTGGGAGACCTCCACTCTTAATTCACCACCCTCAAAAAACATTGCTTGGACTAGGATAATCCTATTCTCAAGCTCCTTAGGGGTGCTAGTATTTTGCTGGTAAAAAATCATCGATTCTGAATCCTTATACCTACCTCCAGGCCTGGGAGTGCATATGTCTTCTATAATCTTATGCTCTTCCCCAATAACCCTTTTCCCTTCTCTGGAGCAAGGCTCCCCATTAGTTTCTTTGGCTCTCCATACCAATTTTTGATTATTGTCTAAATCCTCCATCTGGTTATTACTCTTGTTCTTATCTGGCTTCTTAATGTTCTTGGATTTCTTAGTTGGACAATCCTTATCCCAGTGGCCTAACGTTTTTCATGAAAAACACACAAAAGGCAAGGATTAATATTCAATAGACTGGACCCATTTTCCAAGTTTAGAAACCAAGTCAATGGAAAGAGGCAAATCCGTAACCTGGTTAATATTGACACAGATCCCAGCATACACCATTCTTGTTTTAGATGCAGTCATTGGATTAATTGAAAGCAGTTCTCCAAATGATTCAGGAACACCCTTGAACACACTTTCATTCCAATACTCCAAAGGGAAGCCAAGAAGGCAAACCCAAACAGGAGCAGAGGCAAAAAAGGAGTCATTCAACTCTAAGTTCGGGGCCCATTTTAGAAGAGCCAAAGATGACTTGCCCAACATCCATGGACCACCACATAAATCTTTGGAAAAATAATCCTCATTGTTAAAAACAAAAGAGAAAAAACCCTTAGGCAAGGGAACAATATCTACCTAACCCTTCAAGACTCATTTCCTTCTGATAAAGCCCTTTACGATGTCAATGTTGGGTCTGGTACCCACAAACTAGCCAACCAAGGTAAGAGCCATCCTAGCTACAGAGTAATCTATGAGAGAATAAGGAATCGATATCTCATAGACCCCCCTCGTTGGATCAGATAAATTCCCCACTTCTGGGAAACACGATTTCCCAGAGGGTTTCACTCCAAATAGGGAAGACCATTTCTTCTGCTTCTACAAAAATAGTGGTTTGGGAAGGATTTACCTCTGTCTCGTGGGTTCCCATCCTTAAAGTCATTCTCTCCTTCCAAACTTTTCTTGGAGCTTCAATGTATTGTCCAGCCTACACCTGGGGTCCAGCAGAAGCAGTTGGGTTTCCAGCCTGCAACTCGCAATGGATTCCGCCATCGCCTTGTTTGAAATTCAAATTTCGTCCCACCCGCTCTCTCCGCTCCCCCATGGGGTTGAGTTATGTATTTGGTTTAATGTTAATTTTAATATTATGTTATTAATTAATTAATATAAATTAATTTATATTTGTTAATATTAGTTTATATCACTAATTGTTAATCAATTAATATACTTTAATTAATATTTTATAAATTGATTTATATAAATGCAAATTTATTTATAAAAGATGTTTAACTTAGGGAATTGATAAATTAATTTATATAAGTATAAATATGAATTAATTTATTAAAAGGGAATCTTTTAAGTCAATTATGATTTAAGGTTATTTAAACTAATATCATGATTGTGTTATCTAACTGAATTTAATAGGATATCAAATGTGTAATACATATGCATATTTTATGTCATGGTCATCTCGTCTTGGCTAATGGTCGGAATGGGTAGAGTGTTTCCCTAGGTGGATTTTGTCTTTAAGATTTGGATTATTTTATGGTTTTATATCTTTTTCTCTTTGGGGTTATATATATTGTAGAAATTTCATAGACATTTCTATTTCACAATTGGTTCATGTGTGGTTTTGGTTGCATCGGTGAGTTATGTTATATTTTCCATTGAGTCTCGATCATTATGTTATTTGACCACAATAGGTGATAGACTATTAGTGTGTCGAGTTTCGATTTGTTAACTTAGTCACCTTGTTTTTTCTATTATGATTGTTCTATGTTCTGAATGATGGCCCTTGTGGACTATGTTTTACTCCATGTTTGGAGACAGATGCTATTGGTGATATTGATGCTTAATGATCTTGTGATATGAAACTATGAGAATTTTGGTTATTTTTTATTGAGATGTCCATTATGGGATGGGTTATTTATTGAGATATCCATTATGGGGTGGACAGTTTGGATCCTTGTATAGGATGTGATATTCTTTATTATGCTCCAACACTTTATTTTGGTGATTTTCATGACTTTAATGATTTATGAGAAGTCATTTATGATTTTAGTTTTGCCTTCGCTTAGTTTCTTTTGGTTAGAGAATTAGGGTAGGTTATCTATAAGTATAGAAGGGAAGTGGCTTGCAATGAGTGTCGGGGTCCTTAAGTGGCTGCTAGGATCACTCATTTTAAGTAGCTTAATAAAGTGATAACTCAATAAATTCATTGAGAGAAAATATTAATAACATAATTAATGTTTTAGAAATTAATTTATATAATATGTTTAACTAAGGGAATTGATAAATTAATTTATATAATTATATATGAATTAATTTATTAAAAGGGAATCTTATAAGTTAATTATGATTTAAGGTTATTTAAACTAATAACATGATTGTGTTATCTAATTGAATTTAATGGGATATCAAATGTGTAATACATATGCATATTTTATGTCATGGTCATCTCGTCTTGGCTAATGGTTGGAATGGGTAGAGTGTTGCCCTAGGTAGATTTTGTCTTTAAGATTTGGATTATTTTATGGTTTTATATCTTTTGATCTTTGGGGTTATATATATTGTATAAATTTCATAACCATTTCTATGTCATGATTAGTTCATGTGTGGTTTTGGTTGCATCGGTGAGTTATGTTATATTTTCCATTGAGTCTTGATCATTATGTTATTTGACCACAAGAGGTGATAGACCATAACTGTGTTGAGTTTTGATTCGTTAACTTAGTCACCTTGTTTCTTCTATTATGATTGTTCTATGTTCTAAATGATGGTCCTTGTGGACTATGTTTTACTCCATGTTTGGAGATAGATTTTATTGGTGTTATTAATACTTAATGATCTTGTGATATGAAACTACGAAAATTTTGGTGATTTTTTTATTGAGATTTCCATTATGGGATGGATGATTGATTGAGATGTCCATTATGGGGTGGACAGTTTGGATCCTTGTACAAGATGCGATATTATTTATTATGCTCCATCACTTTATTTTGGTGATTTTTATGACTTTAATGATTTATGAAAAGTCATTTATGATTATAGTTTTTCCTTCTCTTGGTTTCTTTTGGTTGGAGCATTAGGGTAGTTATCTAGAAGCATAGAAGGGAAGTGACTAACAATGAGTGTCAGGGTTCGCAAGTGGCTACTAGGATCACTCATTGTAAGTAGCTTAATAAAGTGATAACTTAATAATAAAAATTAGAGAAAATATTAATAATACAATTAATATTTTATAAATTTATTTATATGAATGTAAATTTATTTATATAAGATGTTCTGATTAAGTAAAAATAGGTTTTACAAGGACCCGAAACCTTTACAAAAAAACCAAAGAGTACAACAGGTTTTACAAGGACCTGCAACCTAGAGTTTAAAGATAAATAGATTTAAAAAATAAACATCTATGCCATAGCATCATAACAAGAAGGAACAGCAAAACATCGATTCGAACAGAAAAAGTCCCAAAGAAACAACAGAAGACAGCAGGGACAGCAAAAAACCCAACCAGGAACGCAAAAAGAACAACTACATCTCTTTAACCATCTCCTCAGCTTCGAGGACCATGATTTGCATGTTATTGATTGAATTTTTCAGCTCCTCTGTTTCTTTTTCCTCCTTAGGACTCTTTTTCTTAGCACTGGCTCTGGTACGCGATCCCGGTCCCGTCTTCTCCACTATACTACTATCTTTATCCTTGTTGATCCCTTCCAGTTTGTCCATAAGAATTTGCGCATGACCACAGTAAGCTTTTAGGCTTATGAGACATTGTTCCCCTTATTTTTTTAACAGATGCCTCCAGTCTTTTAAATTTTTTGTGCAAACTCTTAATTTCTTCATCCCTGTTATCCTTTTCCATCTTGTCTTTAATATGTTTGATTTGTTTCTCCATGATTTCCACCTTGTTGGCATACTCATCCTGAGCTTCCGAATTGCCAACAACATCTCTCATTTCCTTCAAACACTCAACCATAGGTTTTTCCCCTATCCCCATTCTGTTGAGAATTTTCATGTCCTCTTGAGTTTTCTCAACTTGATTTTTCAAAATAACCAGATCACTATACATGTTATTAATCAATCCAGAAAAATCTTCGATAATACCTTTATTGTCTTTCTTAGTATGATCCCCTTTTTCTAGACTATCAGGATATTCCTTGAACCCAGAATCCCCATCTTTATTCTGGTCCATAAAATCTTCCCCCTTCTAAGTATCAGTTTTCAGCTCCCTAGTTTTGATCAATGTGTCCTCTTTTTCATTATCTCTGTTATCTTTATCCTTCGTCTTCCTCTTATCAGGGGTATTGTCTTCCTCGTCAGAGGTAAGAATAATTTTTTTCCTGCTGGTGTTATTATTTCTGCGAGTATCCTTCCCCTCTAATCTTTTCCTTTTTTTACCCTCCTTTTTAGTTGTTTCGTTGTCTGTCTCAGTTTCAGAATCCCCAATCTGGGTATTCTTCTGTTTCTTCTTTTTATTAACAACCCCAATTTCAATCTCAGTCTCCAAATCAATAGTCTGGGTTTTCTTCTGAGTTTTCATTTTGCCCTTTTGTTTTCTACTGTCTACCTCCCATTCCTCATCACTTTCCTCAGTATCCGACCCTTCATAGCTATTTTTCTTCTTCTTTTTAGGATTACCCCTTTTCTTATTTTTAGGAGGAGAGAAACCTCTTGCCTCTCCTTCACTTTCTGTATTTTCTTCAAACATGCTATATTCCTCCTCCCCTTCTGTTTCTTCCACATCCTTTAGTTTCTTCTTCTCCACTGACCTAACCAATTTTTTAGCTTTCAGCACCTCAAAGACAAGCAACATGAATTTATATAAGATGTTTAACTAAAGGAATTGATAAATAATTTATATAAGTATAAATATGAATTAATTTATTAAAAGGGAATATTATAAGTCAATTATGATTTAAGGTTATTTAAATTAATAACATGATTATGTTATCTAACTGAATTTAATGGGATATCAAATGTGTAATACATATGCATATTTTATGTCATGGTCATCTCATCTTGGCTAATAATCAGAAAGGGTAGAGTGTTTCCCTAGGTGGATTTTTTCTTTAAGATTTGGATTATTTTATGGTTTTACATCTTTTTCTCTTTGGGGCTATATATATTGTATAAATTTTATAACCATTTCTATGTCACGATTGGTTTATGTGTGGTTTTGGTTGCATCAATAAGTTCTGTTATATTTTCCATTGAGACTTGATCATTATGTTATTTAACTACAAGAGGTGACAGACTATTATTGTGTTGAATTTTAATTTGTTAACTTAATCACCTTGTTTCTTCTATTATGATTATTCTATGTTTTGAATGATAGTCCTTGTGGACTATGTTTTACTCCATGTTTGGAGACAGATGTTATTGGTGCTATTGATGCATAATGATCTTGTGATATGAAACTACGACAATTTTGGTGATTTTTATTGAGATTTCCCTTATGGGATGTATGATTTATTGAGATATCCATTATGGGTGGATATTTTGGATCCTTGTATAGGACGTGATATTCTTTATTATGCTCCATCACTTTATTTTGGTGATTTTCATGACTTTAATAATTTATTAGAAGTCATTTATGATTTTAGTTTTTCCTTCTCTTGGTTTATTTTGGTTGGAGCATTAGGGTAGGTTATCTAGAAGCATATAAGGTAAGATAATTTCAATGAGTGTCAGGGTCCTCAAGTGGCTTCTAGGATCACTCATTATAAGTCGCTTAATAAAGTGATATCTTAATAAATTTATTGAGAGAAAATAGTAATAAGATAATTGTGTTCCTCACCTATGCCTTGAGTGCTAGTACAGGCTCAGATGAAGTGCAAGAATTTTTTTTCCCATCTAGTGAGACGTTGTGATTGTGCATAGTTAGGTTTTCTTGTTTATACAAAAGGATTACTGATATCGCATATGGTCACTTGGGTTTCGGGGTCCAGAAAGGTTGCCAAGATGAGGTCCAAGGGTTAGACATATGTGATGATACTTCCCTACATATGTGCTATAGGTTCCTACATTGCATTTAGTATACTTTATTTGTGTCTCGATCATTTATACTTGATAATCTATAACCATTTTAACCTTTTTTATTCAGTGTACGTTTGCATTAGCATTTCTTGTTTGATTGAATATTTGAGTGAGGTATGGTGTTATCTCCTTAGCACAGTGGTGTGGACCTCATGGTTCCACGTGGTTAGGTAGTAGTGATTATTTTACCATTGAGATATAAGGTCATGTTCCTATGCATGGGTGATCCATGTTATTTTTGCTAGGTTCATTTCTTGGAGATTGTTTATTATCATCATGAGATGTTATCATGTATTCTATGTATTGACTTGAGACATCATTTCAGAACATGTTATGTATTATATTATGACTTGATTCATTATTATTATTCGTGTGATATGTGTAGTGGAATGTGTTTTATTATATATTCCATGATGTATCATTGTATCTTATTGATTGTACCTTTACATATATTAATAGGATGAGTGTATCCTAATTCCTTCTACGTGATGTATGTGTTAATTTCTTTACTGATATGTGTTCGTTTCATTATGATTAAGTAAATAACTAATTCACATTTTGATTTGGGTTTTAAAAAGAACATATGATATATTATGTGATTATATTATGGTTGATCTTAGTAGTTTAATTAATGTAGTTAACATAACTATGTCTTGGAACCCTTGGGATAGTTAATTGAGTTATACTTGCTCTTATATTTATACTTTCTTCCACATTTGTGTTGTGTAATTTATGCTTAACATTTAAGATAAAAAATATTGCATCAAATTAGTATCAAGTTAGGTTAATTTCTCATGGGTTCCCTGGCGGGGTGTTACAAAACACATGGTTCTTTAAAATATTGATAGCACTTGAATTGTCACAATTGCTCATCAATAGGCAATCTGATATCATTCAACATTTGCTTCATCCCTATCACTTGTGTAAAATTAATAGCAGGAGCAAAATATTTAGCTTCAGCAGTAGATTGTTATATACAATTTTGTTTCTTACTTTCCCATGAAACTAATCTCTTACCCAAGAAAATTGCTCCACCACTAGTGCTCTTTTTTTCATCCATGTTACCTTCCCAATCCGCATATGTAAATGCACTCAATTTAAAATCATCATCATTTACATACCATAAGCTATAATCAAATGTATCTTTCAACTATCTAAATATCCTTTTAACAACAACATGTGATTCCTTCAGTTCTGCATGAAATCTAGCAACAAGGAAAATATTATTCATAATATCTAGTCTAGTATGTGTCAAGTATAGTAAGCCACCGATCATAAATATGTATATTATCTGATTTCACTAGGTGTATCACCAATATTTGTCAATTTACAACCAGTAATCATAGGAGTACCTACAAGTTTGAATCATCCATACCAAATTTCTTCAAAAACTCTTTCACATACCTAGACTGAGATATGAAAATACCTTTATGAGTTTGTGTAAATTGCAGCCCAAAGAATAATTTCATCTCTCCTATCATAGACATCCCAAACTCTTTTTGCATCTCATCGGCAAATTTCTTACTCAACTTGTCATTTCCACCAAAAATAATATCATCCATAAAGACTTCAACAATCAAAATGTTATCAAAGTTCACAAGATAAAATCTCTTATGCCCCTACCAACTATCATCAATCTTAGCAATCAAGCATCTACTCTTAGAATTGTTTAAATGAAATACATAACCTTTAGTATTTCTTCTTGTGGAAATCTTAAATCCAGAGCTTCCAATAATCTTGCACATTTCATCCTTGAATTGTAGGTTGTAACCTTTATCAACTAGCTGACCAACACTCAAAAGATTATATTTCAAATCTTCAACATATAGAACATCATCAGTATTATTCTTACCATCAAAAGTAATAGAAAATTTTCCTCTGATCATACAAGGAGTATCATCACCAAATATGACAACACCACCATCATACATTTCTAATTTCATAAATTTGGTTTTATCTTCGGTCATGTGTTGTAAACATCCACTATTAATAACCCATTAATCCTTCTTATCCACATGAAAAACCAAGGGTTTTTATTCATTCACAAAACTAGGATCTTCATCTTTGATAGCAATAAATACAATCTTATCTTCACTCTTTTCATATTCATCATGAGTCACACCTTCATCAGCAACATAATAACACTTCTTTTGATATTTAGATTTGAATTTCTTAGGCTTGTATTTAGGTTCCTTATTCAGATATCTGTTAGAATAACTGAGAGGGGGGTGAATCAGTGGCCTCAAAAATATTCCAATAAATTAACCCAAAAAATTATTACCACAATTATAAGCCTCTAGTTATCTTCAATCCTACAGAATGAATGCCTTCAAATAATCTCAACAACTAACTACTACTCGGAGTTCACTGTTAAACCTTATTCTTACTGTTTACCTATTAGCAATCTTTTATTTACCAAAATGCAGTAAATAACTTAGTGTATATCGATCAATCTAGATTAGTTATGTGTAATGCAAAACATAAAAGTAATGAATCATAAACACACTGACACGTGGATTTTTAATTTGGAAACCCTGTTAAGGGAAAAACCACTTGGGGCGCGGTAACCCAAAATTTTCACTCTTCTAAAGTGAGCTCAGTGAAGATCCAACCCTGTTAAAAGTTACAAACACACTATTAGGTGTGACCTTGTTAGAGGACTTAAATAGAATAGTTTGTCACTTGATATTGGGTATCTCTATGCTACCTTTTATGACCAAACCCAGTGTAGCTTGTCACGTGGTATCTGAAATCTCAGGCTATCTTCATGACCAAACCTTTTGATACTCCTTGGGATGTATCTCAATATAGAAAGGATTATTAAGTCCTGCTCGGTTAAGAGACTTTCTGATCCAGTGATTAAATTGAAACAATAAATGATTTTTTCATATATACAACTATACTTTGCAGATTTTCAAATCTATTGTAAGCTCATAATACCTTTCTAATCAATGTATCTTTTCAATACCTTTGCTTCACTTCTTTCTCCTCGGTGATGTTGTTCTTCTTTGTTGCTCGGTGTCTGCAGAATTAGCTTTTTTCTTCAGCCTGATTGATCAGGTCTGATTGAAAACTTCTTTCTTGATCAGTTTCTCTTCAGCATCTTCTTTCTATGTTCACCCCTAATTCACAATGAATTATCTTGTCTCTTTATAGACATGATTTTCACTATTTATTAGTTCTTAACTTTCTTGTTCTTACTGTGATCCGCAATTCTAGCCAATCTTGCTTTAAAGTTTTACTTCAGTTTTATCCCATAGATTTCTCTTTGACAACTAGAATAAAACAGCTTTAAATCTCTCACTTATCTCTGGCTTTAACTTGTTGATGAAAATAATATTAACAACTAGTTAACTCCTTCTTTATCTCTTGCCAACTAAGTCTTTTGTCATTTTTGAACTTCAGTTCTTTTTCGGTGTTTTAACTCTTTGTTAGCTTCGGTCAACACTTCAGTTCTCCTCGGGCATATCTATCGGGGTTTTCTGTCCATCGGGCATCACTGTGAAGTTATGTTTGTCGGTAATTCTTGTGATTCTTCTTGTTAGTAATGCTCGCTCAGCTTTCTTGCTCGGGTATCACTGTAACTTTCTTCTCAGGTTTCTCTATCCATCAGGGTGAACTGTTCGTTGGTGTTTGTTGTCACAAAGTGAATACTGATCTTTTGTGCATTACTGAAAGCATAACCTTTATATTTCTGATTCTTTGAATTCTTTGACACTTTGAATATAACTAATCAGATTATGTCAAGTTGAAATCAATGAAAATACAATACATTAACTGATTTAATGTCTTGCATCAACTTTCTGGAGCTTGGTGATCATCAAATTAACATCTTCAAACATTCAATCAGTTATACTTCATCAATCTCTCCCTTTGGCATTGATGGAAACACACTACATTATCACACTATATTATTACTAATACAATATGAAATATATTAGTTGTAGTTCATCAATCTACCAATCTTATTGTTCTATAACAAACACAAATGTCTGGCTCTTGGTAAGCTCATATAGCTTATATTTGTTTCTTGCATAGTTTTTTCTTCAATCTTCAATCCCTTTACTGGATAGATGTAGTAGCTTCTGATTCTTTCTCTAATGTTGTCTCTTCCTTTGACTGTTCCTCTCCTTAATTATCTCGTTTTCCTTTGACAAAAATATAGTCATCTCTCCCTCATGGTACTTCTCTCCCTTTTGATATTCTCTCTTTTATAGGTTACATCTCTCCCTTACGATAGTCATGATGGATATTTCATATGTAATCTCTCCCTTTGGATAATTAGGAACTTCTCTCCCTTTGACAATAATGCCAAAGTAAACATTGATCATGCCAAAGTTATATCCTTTCACCTTTTTATAATATACAAGCCTTGAATTTCCCTATTGCAGTCCATTTATGTGCTTGCATAAACATGAATGATCTTCTGCTTATGTGTAGGATGATGCAGCATTCAAGTCATCTTACTGACCAATAGACAAGGGTCCAACCCCTAGTCTCTGTCTCAAGTACTCAAATTTATCTTTAGGCAATGGCTTTGTGAATATATCAGCTAATTGTTCCTTTGATTGAACATATTCTAGTATCACCTCTTTATCTTGCACTTGTTCTCTTAAGTAATGATACTTGATAGAAATATTCTTAGTCTTAGCATGCATGACAGGATTCTTAGAAATGTTTATTGCACTCGTATTATCGCAATAGATAATCACTGGTTCAAGAATTTTCATATTCATGCCTTCCAGTAATTGTTTGATCCATGCAATGTTATAGTAGTAGCCACATATTTTGCTTCTGCATTAGATTGTGAGATGCATCCTTGTTTCTTGTTGATCCATGTGACAAGTCTGTCACCCATGAAGAATGCTCCTCCAGTTGTTCTCTTTTGGTCATCTAAGTTTCTAGCCCAATCAACATTTGTATAGACTTGAATCTTATTTTTGCCTTCTCTTTTATACCATAAGCCATAGTCCTCAGTGTTCTTTAGATATCTCAGAATTCTCTTGATAGTAGTCATGTGTGATTCTTTGGGATTGGCAGAGAATCTTGCAACTATTCCAATTGCATGTGCTATATCTGGTCTTGTATGACCAACATACATTAGTTTACCAATAATTGATCTATACAAGGTCTAATTTACCTCATTTGATTTATCTTCTTTTGTCAACTTACATCTAGTTTCCACAGGTGTTCCAACTGGCTTGGAATCTTCCATTTTGAATATCTTCAACACTTCCTTTATGTATTTGGATTGTGTGATATATATGCCTACATCTTGTTGAAGAATCTGTAGACCAAGAAAGAATTTGATCTCCCCAAACATCGACATCTCAAACTCTTTTCTTATTTCATTAGCAAAATATTTACATAACATATCATTACGCCCAAATATGATATCATCAGTATTTTCTTTTAAACATATATTGTTATTTTCACTTGTTCTTACAAATCCTATGCTTATGAGATAGGAGTGAAGTCTTTCATACCAGGCTCTAGGTGCTTGTTTCAATCCATACAAGGCTTTATGTAGTCTACATACCATGTTTCTCTTTTCTGGGTCAACAAACCCTTCTGGTTGTTCAATGTATACCTCTTCCTCCAGTATTCCATTTAGGAATGCAGATTTGACATCCATCTGGTATACCTTGAATCCTTTGAATGCAACATAAGCAAGAATAATTCTAACTCCTTCTATTCTAGCAACAGATGCAAAGGTTTCTCCAAAATCAATACCTTCTTCTTGTGCATACCCCTTGCATACTAACCTTTCTTTAGTCCTTGTGACTTCTCCATTCTCATTCAGCTTATTTCTGAATATCCATTTGGTACCGATGACAGTCTTGTCATCTGGTCTCGGTACTAGTTTCCATGTCTTGTTCTTCTCTATCTGTTATATTTATTCATTCATAGCAGTGACCCATTCTTCATTTTCAAGTGCAGCATTAACAGTTTTAGGCTCAAAATCACAAATTAAACATCTAGTGTTTAGTGACTTACTTCTTGTTCTCATTCCAACCTTTTTGTCTCCTATGATATGATTTTATGGATGATGTCTTCTGACATACTTGGAAAGTTTTGATTCAGCTTTGTGTTCTTCATTCTAATCATCATCTTGACCTTCATTCTGATCTCCATCGCTTGGAACATCATTTTGAGTTTTTTCATGATTTTCAATATTTGCAGCCTGATGCTCAGGTGTAATGTTTTGTTTCTTGGGAGTGATACATTGTTGCTCAGGTAGAGTGTCAGGCTCTTTAGTGTAAACAAACATGTTGTAATCTTTTGGTTCTTTTCTTCTTTCCTCATCATTTTTCTCTGCATATTCATCTATTCTGACATTTGCACTTTCAATGATTTTGTTGGAGGACTTGTTTACTTTTGGAGTCAAGCTTTCCATTTCTTTCATCTTTCAAAATATAACATTGAATGCCAAAAATTCTAAAGTAACTTACATTGGGCATGTAACCATACCATATCTCTTAGGGTGTCTTCTTAGTGTCTTTCTTCAATTGCACTATGTTCAATGTGTAGACAGCAGTACTGACAACTTCCCTCCAGAAAGTTTGAGTGATACTTTTTTCAATCATTAGTGTTCTTGCATAATCAACAATGGATATGTTTCTTCTTTCAGCAATCCCATTTTGATGTGGTGTTCTTGGTGCAGAAACCTATCTTTTAATTCTATGCTCATTACAAAATTTAGTGAATTCATCATAAATGAATTCTCCTTCTCTATCTGATCTTAAGCATTTCAATTCCTTACCACTTTGTTTTTCTACCATAGCTTTATACCATTTAAAAATCTTTAATGCTTATGATTTTTCTTTTAGAAACATAATTGTCATCATTCTAGAATAATCATCAACAAATAGAATGAAATATCTATGACCATAGTTTCTCTTTGTTCTCATGGGTCCACATATATCAGTATGGACTAATTCTAGAATAGCATTAGATGTATGGGTTTTTCTCTCAAAATTAGACTTTGTCATATTACTTTTTTGACAATTCTTACACATGATATTCTTGGGCTTTGACATGCTCGGTAAGCCTCTTACTTTCCTTTTATTGCTTATCTTTACCTTGTTGTCAAAATTCACATGGCATAATATTTTATTCCACAACCATATGTCTTCGTTTCTAGCCATTAAACAAGTAGTCTTTATATCATCAAGATAGAATAGGTTACCTTTTGTCTATTCACCAGTTCTGATCAACCTTCATGATTCATTAAATATACTGGCCTTCTTATTCTCAAATGCTACTCGGTGACCTGTGTTATTTAGCTGTGAAACACTCAACAAATTATAATTAAGTCCCTTTACCTAGTATGCATTTTCACATTTGATCAGGTTATTCAACATTATAGTTCCTTTACCTTCAACTAGATAAGGTGTGTCATTACCCATTATTACTGATCCACCATTATAATACTCAAAATTTTCAAAATTTTGTTTATCACCAGTCATGTGGTGAGTGTAGCCACTATCTATAATCCAAACATCATTCTTACTAACCTTAGATATGAGTTCATTCTCTACATACATTTCTTCTTCATCTGAATCATTCTTCATGGCCACAAACACCATCTCAATGTCTTCATCAAATTCGGTGTCAGTATCTACATCTCTTCTCTCAGCTAGGTAACAATATTTCTTCCCTTTGTCCTTGTAGTCTCGGGTATCTCTTCTATCAAATTGTCAGTTGCTTAGGTAATCTCTGTTGTCACTTCTATCAAACTTATTTTCATATGATCTGTCATTACTTCTGTCATCTTTTCTTCTGTTAGGACATCTAGTAGCAAAGTGTCCAATATCTTTACAATTAAAGCATACAAGTGATAATTTACCTTTATATCTACTTTTGCTTCTCTGCAATTTTCTAGCCATTAGTGCTTCAATCTCATCAAGATATTGGTCATCACTATCACTTTCATTATCATTTCTCATAGTGTGTTTATGACTTGACTTACTTATTTTCAAAGAAGATTTGAATGCAGACTCAATAGATGGTAAGACATTGTTATCAAAGTTATTCATCTCAAATGAAATCAGTCTACCAATCAGACTATCTAGAGTAACATTATTGTTTGCAACTGCTCTCATTTCATGTTTAGCAGATACTCTAATAGCATATATAGGCAGTACGATTCTTAGGATTTTACTTACCACTGTCTCTTCTTCAAGTACACCTCCAACTCCTCGGATAGCATTGACTACCTCTTTTATTTTGCAGCTATACTGAGTGATATTTTCTCCTTCTCTCATTCTTAGGTCATCAAATATACCTCTTAGGCTTGTTTCCTTAGCTCTTAGTACATTAGCATCTCCTCCATGTACCAGCTTCAATTTGTCCCACATTTGCTTTGCAGAGGTACAGGTTTTGACATCTTCAAATTCAGCATCAGAGAGAGTGGAAGCAAGTTCTATCATCATAGAATTATGCTCTTACTTTTCTCTTAATTGCTAAAGTGTGTGAGGTCCTATAGGAAACACAAATTCAATATCCAAGTATTGAGTACCATCATTTCCAATACCTGATAGGTGGAGTCTTATCCTGCTTTGCCATGATGCAAAGTTGTCCTTGTTCAACTTGGGCACATCTCGTTTGCTTATCTTGTGATCTTTTGCTTGAGATGTTAAACTCCCTTTCTAAGCACACAAGCTCTGATACCAATTATTAGAATAATTGAGAGGGGGGGTGAATCAATGGTCTAAAAAATATTCTAATAAATTAACCCAAAAACTTATTACCACAATTATAAGCCTCTATTTATCTTTAGTCCTACAAGATGAATGCCTTCAAATAATCTCAACAAATAACTACTACTCAGAGTTCACTGTTAAACCTTATTCTTACTATTTATCAATTACCAGTCTTTTATTTACCAAAATATAGTAAATAACTTAGAGTGTATCGATCAATCCATATTAGTTATGTGTAATGACAAACACTAAAGTAATGACTCATAAACACATTGACACATGGATTTTTAACATGGAAACCCCATTAAGGGAAAAACCACTTGGGACCGGTAACCCAAAATTTTCACTCTTCTGAAGTGAGCTTGCTGAAGAGCCAACCCTGTTAAAGGTTACAAACACACTGTTAGGTGTGACCTTGTTAGAGGATTTAAATAGAATAGTTTGTCACTTGATATCGGGCATCTCTATGATACCTTTTATGACCAAACCCAGTGTAGTTTGTCACGTGGTATCTGGCATCTCATGCTATCTTCATGACCAAACCTTTTGATACTCCTTGGGATTAGGGATTTTTTTAGTGGCGATTCTTCGCCAATTGGCGAATATGTCTTGTCGGGCGTATAGAATTTGGCAAAAAAAACCATAGTGTACTATTTGACCGGTTCGCCCAGATTTTATAAAAAACACGTTAATTGGTCGGGTTGTTCACCACTATTTGCATGTAATTTCACTACGGTAGTGGGGTTGTTCGCCCATTTATCTATTGTATATTTACTAATATTTTCCATGGATTAAGGAAGGGGTATTTATCAAGGATCGCCATTCACAAAAGTCCTATTATCCCAAGTTAAAATTTTATTTGCACTAGGACCCAATTCGCCATGCATCATAATTCACCGTGTCCCAAATTCCCGCCCTATTTGCCTAGTCAATTACTTGGAATTATGCGGGGTTTGCCAAATATTAGTTTTTATCATATGCAAATGTCGTCCCCTTCGCCAAAATTTGAAATAAGCATTTGTATATAAGGATAGTTTCAAGAGATTTAGGAGTACAAAAAATCAGTTGAATCTGAGCTAACAATTGCGATCAGTAGTGAACTGGAAAGACTACGAGTCCTTAGTATCTTATAATTATTCAAGTAAAATTTTATTGCAGCCTTAATTTGTTGGAGATGTCACAGTCAAAGTTAAGCAGGAAGAGGTCTATTGAAGGTGGAGAATCTGGAGATGTCCAAGAGACGCCAACAAAATGCAAAAAAATATCTTCATACTTTTGCGGGGGCAGACACAATGGTCATGGTGTTGGTTAAAGTGAGGAAGGTACGTCATCAGAGGAACCTGTACAACTTCGAGGTTATCAACTTACACAGGAGTCTATTCAACAAACTTGGGAAGCTAAAGTTGCGGAACCTGATATCTCTCATGAAGATGACCTTGAAGATGAATTTCAAGTAGATAACTAGTACCAGGATGAATCAATCGACTTCAATGATGATGATATTTCAATTAACAGTAACACTAAATGGAGAGGAAAATCAAAAGAAAAAATAGATCGTCAATGGGAGATGTGCAGGAGATTTAAATTTGATTGGGCGGCAAAGTATCCATTCATTGAACCCATGGACAATCCAATTGTAGGTGAGCCACCAGTAGAATGTGGATGTACGATTTGTAGTTGGAAGTATAAAAAAGAAAAGCGGTTGTAGTTTAAATTGGACACCATAGAGAAACATATTGGTAAGGTTTACGAAACCTCAACTATAGATGGAAGGGAAATAAAAGTGGTAAGATATAAAACAAAGGAGCAATGTCAACATCAAAGGCACGCTGAGGA
>MU218071.1:184098-195602 GCA_018584345.1 Thuja plicata | reverse complement strand
CACGGCAACAATACCTAGAAATGGAAAAAACACGGGCACCTACATCATGGACCTTCGTGTCCTAGTAGTGTGACAATTGTTGTGTGAGCTAACAGACATTCAAGCATTGGGCCTATAACATTGTATTATGAAGCCATTGACCTAGATTAATCTGATTGTTCATTGTTGAGACCTCGTGATGTTCATTGTTGAGACCTCGTGATAACCTTGCAACTTGAAAAAGTTGTAGAACATACACATTATCAGTCTTCATTCTTCAAAACACAGTGTCTATTGTGCTTGTTTCTTTGATCAGTTTCTGAAAATGCAAAACAAAACATCCAAATTATCAAAACGAGTCAAACGTGTTAAAGTCTAGGGTTGTCAACGTCAACTGTCTTGCAAATCAGAAGCATTGTTCCAAAAAAAATTCAAAATTGTCAAGCAGTGATACTCGTCTTTTAGTCTTTTTTGAGACTATTTTCTCATTTACCACAATTGCCCACATTTTGCTGCAATTGAAAAAATTCTGCCACAGTTAACTTGGTTATTGCCGCAATCGTCTTGTTTATTACCGCAATCGGTGACAAACTACCGCAATAAACCATTTACTTTACCGTAATTAGTGGAGTTGTACCGTAATTGACCAGAGATACTGTATTCTTGTTTTGACCTAAAAGTCTTGAAAGAACTCTTCATTTGGTGTCCAAAACTAGTTTCTATCCCAGGAAAATGCGAAGAACATTGTGTGAATCTCTAAACATTAAAGATCATCCCTTCTCTGAAAAGCACGATTATTGTCAAAAATATTGTTAGTTTGAAAGCTCAGACTCGAAATACCTTGATCTCATCATATCAAACATCATCATCTTTATCAAAGTGACTTTGTCCAAGGCAAAGGTTGACAAATCTTATCTTTTTACATCATCACCACTTTGAGATCAAGATATATCAAAATTTTTCCTTAGAATTACCCTTGTCCAAAACATAACTCGGACTTCCTTAGAAAGGATATTTCTTCCTTGTTTGCTTTATATCACTTGTTTTAGTTACAAAATATAGACCACACTATGTCTCAAACACCTCATGGAGGGCCTTACATAATGTCTAAGGCTAGAACACAACCTGATGAGTCATATATCAACCGATTCCCTGCTTGGGAAACAGAGCAAGAGAACGATCCTTTTGTAAACACCAATTCTACTCTGTTCATTGAACAACCCCGTGGGGCAGCTCTTTTCCAAAATGTCATAGAAGAGGAACTAGAGGATATAGAGCAAGATTCTTATTCCACACAAGTAGTTGACGTTGTTGTAGAGAGGAATCCCGAATGCTTCTTAGCCATGCTGATAAAGAAGGGAGTCAAACTCCTCGCTGAATTTAGTGTATTGACCATATGGCCTAAAAACCCTCTCATAGGTTAAAACATTACTCAACCTTCTTAGATACTGCCTGTTGTCTCTCAAATATTCCCACCATTGGTATTACCCACATTGACACAGACGATACCCAGTCAAACCAATAACACGAACCACGCCAGCACATCTTCCACTCAAAACATGATAGGCTCACAACTGAGTGCACATGTGGTTACTAGTATGTTCCCATCTTCGGTCACATGGCCAAGGCAATCAATCTCTCAAGCTACATCAAACACCAACTATTCTGAAACTATGTCGCTACTGCAGTTAATTCGTACTAGTCTTGGGATCAACACTTCATGCCCATAGGGATCCATCTTTGCAGGTACAACTTGCAATCAATGCCAGCCCAAGGCTACACCTTTGCCCATTCTAACATCAATTCAACCTCCACAACAACAATCCCAGCTTTAGTTGCCTCAAATCCAACCTCTGCAACAACAACCCCAGCTTCACTTTCCTCAATTCCAACCCCCGCAACAACAACCCCAGCTTCAGTTGCCTCAATTCCAACCCCCGCAACAACAACCCTAGCTTCAGTTGCCTCAGTTCCCACCCCCGCAATAGCAACCCCAGCTTCAGTTGCCTCAATCCCAACCTTAGCAATAGCAATCCTAGCTTCAAACCCAACCTCATCAGCAACAATATCAACCCCAGTTCCAATCACAACAACAAACGCATCAAAACCCACCATGGGCTACTCATGTGCCCCCATTTCCAAATCACTTGGTGGGAAATCAATATCAAGTCCCCAGGATGAAATCCTATGTTCCTACTCAAGGGAGATAAAGGCGTAGCGTCATACTTACTACAGCATAGAGGAATGTCCTCACACACCAACCTCAATATCAAACAGACATGTCAATGCAATAGATGCAAACCCTTCAAACCCAAATGATGGATATGCAAAATCAGGGGCAAACTAAATCCTACACCGCAGAGGATTTATACCCATACCCCTTTGACCATTCTCTCCACATGTCTTCATTCCCAAATCACTTCTCGGTACCAAAATTCAACAAATATAGGGGCAATACCAACCCTATTGAGAGTTTTTTTCTAGTTGCGTCAAAGTCGCTCATGATGAGACATATTTAATGTGACTGTTCCCACAAATCTTGGCTAGACCAGCAATGGAATGGTTCTCACATTTACCTCATGGCATTCAGTCTTGGGGAGAACTGGCTAAAAAGATCATAGCTCACTTCTATCATAACATCGAGCACAAGTCAGCATCAAGGACCTTTGCGATATCAAACAAAAGGATGGAGAGTCTTTTGTGAAGTTCCTACAGAAATGGAGGAATACGAAAAACCACATAACATATGATGTGCCCAAACAAGACCTAATAGTCATGTTTTTTGACAATCTAATTCCAAACATGTCATTCACAACAGAGTTACAGTTAGCTCTGAACTTCACACAACTCATCAAATGAGGAGTTCATTGTGAGAAGAACTTAGTCAAACGAGGAATCCTTGCAGATCCAACACAAACAAATACAAACAAAAATGTCACTAGCGATGGTGTCATTGATGTGAAGACAGTCAACTATGCAAAACCTAAGGTGTCACTGCAAGGTGCACCTGTGGCCAACCAAAAACCCATAGGGCCCAATCAACAAGCATACACCCAGAACCAACCTCCCCCTGTACAAGCGGCCGCTGTGTCAAATAGTCAACAATAGAATCAACGTAGACCACGGTTCTAATTCCAGCAATGATATTTCACACCATTAGGAGATCCGATAGAATCAACTTTACGTAAGTTGATACAATCAAACACTATCACTCTCCCAGAAATCAAGGATTTTAAACAGGATGCAAACAAACCAAGGTGGTATAATGACAAAGATTTCTGCGAGTTTCATCGGGTGAAAGGGCATAAAACATCTAACTGTTACCGATTGAAACATGCTATCCAAGACCTGATTGACACAGGGGCCATCGATGTGACAAATACCCAAACCAAAGGCACAACTTATCACACTATCTTCAATGATACCTTTCATGACCACAAGGGAAAATCCTCCGGGTCTGGTGGACGCAAAACAAGTTAACTATACATATGCCAACAATGATAATGTTATCAATTGCCTCAATCCTTCAGATAGTCATGTGGCTACAATCACTATCAAAGACCAAGGTAACAAATGTGCTGTAACAACACATTGTGCCAGAGTCATCTTGCAAGGAGTACCATCCTCATCTACTATATCTACCAATCCTAAAGCAAACTCAGATCCACAGCCAAGCATAGTGGATCAACTAAAATTCACACCTGTCCAGATCTCCATGTTTGACCTATTGTGCATATCTCCATAGCATAAATTGGCACTTGACCAAGCCCTTCAAAGTGCAGCTGTCCCAAGGGACATAACACCCGAGAGCTTCCAAATGATGGTTAACCATGTAGCTGCTAATAAACATGCCACATTCACGGACCATGATGTGCCACCACATAAACCCTTGCATAATGACCCTTTTCACTTACTTGTCCAGGTCCACAAAAGTGCTATCTGTAAGGTCCTTGTTGATGGTGGAGCTGGGTTAAACATTTGTACTCTAAATTTAATCAAGCAACTGGGCTATTCAGAATCAAGCATTGATGTCACAAGGAGGATAAATATCAGAGCTTATGATGAAGAGGAAAGGTCCTCTAAAGGTATTATTATTCTACCTGTTTGTATCGGTCCAGTGGTCAAAAACACTCCCTTCTAGATCCTAGACCTTGATTTGGGATACAACATGCTACTAGGGAGACCCTAGATACATGAAATGCAAGCCGTACCTTTGATGTACCATCAATGAATCAAGTTCCCACACTAGGGAGATGAAATCATCATAGAGGGAGATCCCAATCCTTTCCAATACTGTAATGTTGTCCAAATCAGCACTAATAACCGGGTACCCTCAAACCAAGATGCAAGCATCCCATCCTCTTTAGATTCAAATCCCAAGGATGTCACATGGACAGCAGGAAAGATAGTGATTAACCAAGATGAAAGTATTCCCTCCTCTTCAGATTCAAATCTTAAGGATGTCACACGGAAAGTGGACAAAATATCCATCACCGACAAAGGCTGTGGTGAGTATAGATATGAAGAGGCTTTCACCATCACACACATGCCTAAGAGCCTGAGAACTTATGGCATGCCACTACCTATTATTACAGCAGAAACTCCACATCCTGTTCTATTCAGATGTCCGCCCACAACCTTTGTCAGATGGGGAGACATAGCGGAAGAAAATCCATTTGAACAAGATATCAGTACATGGTTATACCAAAACCCACAAGAAACAATCCGACAAACCCTACCCTTGTCAAAATATGGTAATGGTAATACAATGTGACAAAGATTCAGGTACGATGGTACAACTAGCCTGGGGGAAAGACAACAAGGAATATTGGAATTGTCTCTCCCACCAACCCAAAGAAACACGAGAGGGTTGGGTTATGGACAACAAAGAACCAGTCCTATAAATCAAGACATCCAAGTTGATCAGGAACAAATAGCAGAGATGCACCGGGGGCACAACACATAACATGTCTTGATAAGCAACATATTAGCATAGTTGTTGCCCGCCGAAGAGGGAACCACATAAACCCAAATAGACCTCCACATAGCAATCGATGATAATGAAGGAAGTGAGACATCTGATGAGTGTTCTATCAAGACTGAACCCCATGAGTATGAGTGGAGATCCCTTCATGACTCTGAACCATCGATCCTAGATTATTCCCCTTGATCAGACACTATCATAAACCTAGAAGACTTATTTGACCAACTGTCCATTTCCAAACAACTCTGCATAGATAAGCATGTCATTTATCAAACCTCAAGTGGTGCATCCACATCACGGGATAGTTTTGTAGGAACCATATCTGTAGTCCCTTTCAGTCAACTAGAGGCAGACAACCATAAAAGTATTTGTCTTGTACACCCAGATCTAATAGAGTGGGACCAACAAGGACCCCCTGATTTAGATGTCTTCAAGAACGATGAGGCTATTTCTGATTTCATGGGACTTAGGGAAGGAATTCCATTAAGAGACCACAAGGCAGGCTTCTCCATTGACCTCGACAGAGCAGCATATTTTGGGGAGGCAGCTCCTCTTTCCAGTCCACAAATGAAAAAATAACAAAAGAATGATAAAAAGCTAAAACAAGACGTATCTTCTAGCGAAAACCTCACTGAGGTGCTAGAAGATGGAAAGAAGGAACTCCTCCCCTTGACAGAGGATAAATTGGCATTACTAGCAGAAGAAATAGAGGAAGTCAATTGGGGAGATGACAAGAACCCAAAGAACATATACTTGGCAAAATCACTCACCCCAGAGGAGAGAGAATATTTCATCAGTTTCTTCAAGGCAAGGATGATCAATTTTGCATGGTCCTACTAAGATATGTCGGGGTTAGATCCAAAGCTAGTACTACACCATCTCTCATTGCTACCCAACGCCAAACCTGTCAAGCAGAAGCTAAGAAAGATGCATCCCCATGTTGCATTTCTAGTCAAGGCAGAATTGAAGAAGCTCCTGGATGCTAAGTTCATAAGACCTATACTATACGCAGACTGGATATCTAACTTGGTACTAGTTACAAAGCACAGTGGTTAGATACAGATTTTCATAGACTTCAGAGATCTCAAAATAGCTTGTCCCAAGGATGAATTTCCCTTACCCAACATTCATATGATAGTAGATCTAACCGCTGGACATCAAATGCTATCACTCATGGATGGCTTTTCAGGGTATAATCAGATAAGAATTGCACCAGAGGATCAACATAAAATAGCTTTTACATGTCCTTGGGGAACTTACTATTGGAACATCATGCCATTTGGCCTCAAAAATGTTGGTGTGACATATCAAAGGGCTATGAAAACTATATTTCATTATCTCATCCACAAAACAATGGAAGACTATGTGGATGACATACTAGCCAAGTCAATGCTTTGCAAGGATCATCTCCAAGTATTGGGACCAATCTTTAACAGAATGCAAGAATTCAAGGTCCGTCTAAACCCAAATAAATGTGCATTCGGTGTCACAACAGGAAATTTAATGGGGTTCATAGTGTCACATAGAGGCATCGAAGTAGACCCAGAGAAATTCAAAGCAATATTGGACATGCCTCTACCATCGAACCTGAGGCAACTAAGAGGGTTACAAGGAAGGCTCCAATCAATTAGGCTCTTCATAGCTCAGCTAGCAGACAAGTTTCACCCATTCCAACATCTACTGCACAAAGATGTCAAGTTCACATGGATCGAGCAATGTGAACAAGTATTCCAAATATTCAAAGACTACCTCCTCAAGTCTCCTATATTGGTTCCACCAGTCCAAGGTAGACCATTGCTTCTGTATATCTCAGCAATGGAGTCAGCATTAGGTGTACTCTTGGCACAACATGATGATGTGGGTAAAGAAAGGGTCATCTACTATCTAAGAAAAACATTGGTTGAATATGAGCTCAACTATACACCAATTGAAAATTCATGCCTTGCAGTTGCCTTCACTTCTTAGAAGCTGAGACATTATATGTTGAGTCACCAAACAAAGTTGATCACACATATTGATCCTTTAAAGTACCTCCTAAGCAAAGCAACGCTCACCAGAAGACTTGTGAAGTGGGTAATGATCCTAAGTGATTTTGACATTGATTACATAGACAGAAAGGCCATCAAAGGGCAACTGATCGCGAATCAATTAGCAGAGGCACCCATTCAGGACCATCAGCCTATTATTTTTGACTTTCCTGACAAATCTATTATGACACTACAACCAAAGATCGAGGTATGGCAACTATATTTTGATGGGTCATGCATGAACCATGGTGCAGGGGCAGGGATAGTTCTTATCACTCTAGATCATGATACAATTCCAAAGTCTTTCAAACTCAACTTCCCATGCACAAACAACATAGTAGAATATGAAGCACTGGTCATCGATCTAAAAATAGCAATTCAATAGAGAATCAAGAACCTTAAGGTCTTTAGAGACTCATAGTTGATCATCAGTCAAGTCAATAATGATTATACGACCAAAGATGAGAAGCTCATACCATACAAAGCACAAATGGAAACACTACACACCAATTTCCATTACATCTTCTTCGAGCAAGTCCCACGAGCATGGAACAAAGTTGCAGATGCGATGGCTACCATAGCATCATTGATTGAATGCCAGGCAAAAAAACAAGATTCCAATTTCTAGTAGAGCAACTCTTGGTGCCATCACACCAAGCATCTATCATAGAATCAGCATGCATCCTTGTTGGTCATGAATCCCCATGGTACCAAGATGTCTATAACTATCTCTAAAACAGTGTCTTACCTCCCAACTTGTCTAGGAACCAGAGAAAGTCCCTCATCCACCAAGCCTCTAGGTATACCATCCTCTCAACTAATTTATATAGACAAAGTCTAGATGGAACGCTACTATGATGTCTCACTTCCACAGAATCCCAAAAAGCTTTGTACGAGGTACATGAAGGAATATGTGGAACCCACGAAGGTGGCAACAGCTTAGCTAAGAAGATCATCCACATGGGATACTATTGGCCCACAATAGAGATAAATGCACACAAACATGTACAAAGGTGTAGACAGTGTCAGATTCATGGAGACCTCATCCATGCGCCAGCCCAAGAACTAAATCCTATCACATCACCATTGCCATTTTCCATGTGCGGATTTGACCTGGTAGGAAAAATTATACCTTCTTCAACAAATGGACACAAATACATCATAGCAGCAATAGAGTACTTCACCAAGTGGGTGGAAGAAATTCCCCTCACTTACATAATTGGAAATAAAATAGCAATGTTCATACTTAACCACATTATCTGTTGATACGGGATCCCTCAAACTATCCTGACAAATCATGGTACACCTTTCTAGAACAAGGATGATGAAGAGCTATGTGAACAGTTCCATATCAAGAAAGGGTACTTCTCATTTTATTATCCTCAAGGGAATGGCCAAGCCGAAGCTACAAACAAGACAATCATGAAAATATTGAAGAAAATAGTGAACGAATCAGGGTGAGACTGGCATTTATAGCTTAGCCTCACATTATGGGCATATAGAACTAGTGTGAGAACACATATAGAAGCCACTCCTTTCTCCCTAGTCTATGGATCAAAGGCGATATTACCCCTCAAAGTGGAAATCCCATCCCTAAGGATATCATTAAAGAACCTGGTTTCAGATGAAGACTACAGAGTAGCAAGGCTCAGTGAACTGGAGTTACTAGATGAAAGAAGGCAGCATGCCTTCAACCACTTACAAGGCTATCAGAATTACCTTAGAAGAAACTATCACAAGAAGGTGAAGCCATGAACACTTGAGGTAGGAGACCTTGTCCTCATGGAAAATCAAAACAACCAAGTAGAGAGAGTCAAACTTGGAAAGTTCGAGCCTAACTGGCTAGGACCATTTGTCATTTTCAGCTCTACCCAGAGTGGGGCATTCATACCGACGACACCAGAAGGAGATCATCTCCCCAAATACATCAAAAGAAGGCACCTCAAGAGGTTCTACCCTTAAGTTCTCTATGGTTAATGCACCTATCTACATATCCAAAAAATACCCAAAAAAGCAAAAAAGTAAAGAGAAACAAAATCGCTCTCTCAGTGAAAACCTGGCAAATAGGCGCTATTGAGTAGGTACCTTGGTGAAAACCTGGAAAATAGGTGCCAAGTGTTCAAATCTAGCTTCATCATCAATGAACCCCAAGATCAAAAGCTTTAGCACATTTTAAATGCAAGACTGACTAGCCAAGCTATATCTAGAAGCGCAAACCCCTCTGAGCACCAAGCACTTACTCATAGTTAATGTTGGTCCACCAGACTAGGGGGCGATTCAAAATGTCTTGAAAAAATCCAAAAAATCAGAAACCTCTTCAAAAAATCCTAAAAAGATCAAAATGTTTGGAGAAAATCAATCTTCATCAAAAAAAATTCAAAATTTGTAAAATCCCAAGTAATAAAGCCAACTCGGTTATCAAGAGAGCAAAGGGTGATCACGCCCAGTCAATCAATGTCACAATCATGAGCTTTGTGAATTAGCATTGGGCTCATCTGATACAGCTTTATCAATCTATCAAATCAATTAGCAAGCAACTAGCGACCAAGCCAAGATATCAATTATCACAATCATGAGCTTTGCGAACCAGCATGGGGCCCATCTGACATAGCTTGATCAGTTGCCAACACGATCACAATCAATCAATCAAATCATATTAATCATCTTACACAGTGATGGATATGCTCAAACTAGACAGGTTAGTATTATATGAGTAATCTATTATTGAAACCAGACACACTCAAGCAATCAAGCCAATCAAGCCTATCCAAAGAGTCAAGCCAATCAAGAGAATCAAACTGCATCAAGGAACCATCCAAAAAAAATGTTGACTAGGTCAGTCCGTCGGTCAGATCTCAGTCTATATTTCGCAGTTATGTTATTACACTACTCCAGGATCCACCATGTGAGGAGAGTAGCTATGATAAATCATGACTTATTTTCTTTGATTGTTGTTTGTTGAATGTTCACTTCAATTTTAGGGCCATGATTATTTGTGATAAATGCAATAGGCACTGTCACTTATCTGGCAGTCGCGCAGTTCCATAATCTGAGCTTAACCCTAGAAAATAATTGGACATTCCTTCTCTTTTATTTGCTTGTTTGGTTTATAGAATCAAGAGCTCGCAGTGCTATTCAGATGGACTCTGAGTGCATTGGAGTTCTATCTTGGTTTCTATGGTCTTTTCTTTTATTTTGCAATCAAGAGCTCACGATGCTATCCAGATGGACTCTAGGGGCATATGATTTCTATCTTCTTTGCTTTGGCTTTCCATTTTAAGAATCAAGAGCTCGTGGTATTATCCAGATGGACTCTAGGTGCATAGGAGTTCTATCTTGGTTTCTTTGCTTTAGTTAATTCAGAGGACAAAGCGGTATCCAGATGGTCAATATCTGGGTGCTTTTGGTTCTCTTTTTTTTCAAACAGGGAACATAGTTGAACCCAAATGGTCAATATTTGGGTGCACTAGGTTCTCTTTCTATTCAATCTTTCTACTCCTTCCACTTATCAAGAGGTCATGGTGGTATCCAAGTGGTATGTGATCTAGATACATTGGACTCTCTTCAAAATTTTAGAAAATACAAAAAAAGATGTAATGATGACAAATATTGGAAATAGGGGCAGTGATTTGGGACACTCATCCTTCCTATCAATTCATATCTATCAAAAAAGCAAAAATCATTTCTATAACTCCATTCTATTACATCAATCTCAGAGAACATCTACCCAGACTAACTTCTTTCTAACTAATACATGCATTACTCAGATATTTTGTGCATAATAGATTGCATTCATTCCATTTAAAGTGCATAAGAAAAAATGAAAAAAAAACATAGTAATTGCATACATGATAAATCATAAAATCACATGCACCCATAAGCATCTCATATAAACATGCATTTCATTTTCACCATCCTGCATGAACATGTAAGTATCATAGGAAAAGTAAATCATCCATCTATGAGTCTGCATAATAGAATCATATTGCATATACATCTCATCATCTAAACCACCAAATCACGTAAAATCATACATATAGCAAGTAAACCAATGCACATCATATCAAATCACTAGCTGCATCTCATATAAATCAATCTATCTAAGTACAATGTACAGTTGCAAGTCTAAACAAAGGAAGGTAATCAACATATATATCAATAAATATCAGTGTATTGGGATACAAAAATGGATACTACTTAGAGTATATCAAATGACATCACTGCAAAAATGATACATTATACATAATGGGATCAACATGTGCTACCCCCACCCTCATCAGGAGGTGGACGAGGGGGTGGCATATCAGAAGCTAGTCTCTATGATGAACCAGGAGCTCCAATACCACTACTCTGTGATCGTTGGGCCCTGCTCAATCTATGGGAAGCTGTGTAATTGGGCACCCTCTGCTCCACAGGAACTGCACCCTCATAATGGTGCCTCCAGTACTCGATCTCTCTCTGGGAATCACGCCCAGATCTATAGTATCATTCAAGGACATCTCAGTGAGAGGCAT
>MU218071.1:163304-176665 GCA_018584345.1 Thuja plicata | reverse complement strand
AGTAACCCATGTGATCTGATTGGAGTTATCTCTTTGAAGATAAATGAATATTTAATTCATTTATTTAGTTAAAGTTTTCAACATGTGAGATAATTGAATTCTTTTTTATTTAGAATTGCTTTATTGATTGAAATTAAATTAATTTAATTGGAAGAATTTAATTAGTAAGTTTAAATATTTGAATTTAAACTATAGGAAATTTAATTTAATTAATTAATTAAGGGTAATTAATCAATTAAGGTTAATTAATTAAATAAAATTAATTATTTAATTAATTTTGGGAATTTGATTAGATGATTTGGGGAATGAATTTAGAGGAAAATAGATGATTAATTAATGATTAAAAATCATTAATTAATATATGAAAATTAGTGTTTTTAATGTAAAGTCGCAGGCCTATCCATTTTCGGGTGTCTACATTTGCCCCTCTTTGATGTGATGTGACTTGTCGCAGTGTGTCAAAGATTCTTTGATTTTGATCCTGCCCTAGCTTGCCCCAGTAATAGTATGTGTATTTATGCCCCCTCAACAAATTTGAGCGAAAAGTCTCGACATGAGCATTAATTTGTTGAAACCGCCATTTCTGAATCTGGGTAGCTGACTGATTTGAAAAATGCCTTATATTGCCCCTGATATTGCTTGTGTAAGTTTCCGGGGACCAAGAAGAAAAATTGGACCTCCTAGTAAAATTAGGGTTTTGGGAACCCCTATAAATAGCCAAGAGAGCCATTCATTTGTCACATTGCCTTCTTGGATCTCTTGATTTCCTGGTGAGTTAGTCTGTAGTTTTCTATGCTTTTCCTCCTATTTTCGTGCGATGGCGGGCCTACTAGGAGTCACTCACATATCTGACCGGGTCCGGATGTATCAGAGACCAGCTGGCGCAGGACGTTCGATGAGTTTTCTTGATATTTGTGTCATTAATGCCTTTATTTATTACTTTGAAAATTTTTATTTTTTTTGAATTTATGCTATGGTGCCGCAATCCTCTGCGGTTTTGTCACAATTGCGGATTGAATGCCGCAATTGTCGGTCAAGTGCCGCATTTGATAAGTGTACCGCATTGTATCTATTTGGATGTCGCAATTGAGTTTTTTCTTCTGCAATTGATAATGATATTTTGCAATCGCATAAGTGAACCACAGTTAAGGTGTTTATTTTCGCAATCACTTTTTTAGAACTGTCTGCCTGATTTCCTTGTCTAATATCTACATTTTCTGGCTTCTGACACTTTCCCGTATGACTGATACTGATATTTTATTTATCTATTTCTGTGTGCAGTTCACCGGGCGGATTCTGTGCTGTCAGGAGTCGAGACCGGTGGGTATTGTTTATAGTTTCCAGCTCTTGGGGGATGAGAGGTCAGTTCTTAGGGACCTAGGATTGTATTGGATATGCTATATGCCAGAGATCACGACCAACAGGGGTCTAATCTTCGCTCTTATAGAGTGTTGGAATTCTGAGACATGCACTTTCTAGTTACCCTCTAGAGAGTGTATTGTTACACTGGAGGATGTGTATTGCATCCTTCAGCTTTCGATCCAGGGGGCGCTTGTGGAGTATGCCACCCGTTCTGCTATTGTTTCCTTGACGGAGCTCTCTGGATTGCCTCGAGATCAGCTTGGGTTATCTAGTGCTTATGACATTCCATGGGCTAGATTTGGTTTGGGCCTCAACAGACTATCCACCTTACTAGGTAGTTTGATTTGTGGCATCTTATGCCCCAATCATCGGCAGTGTGGATTTTCTGTCAGTTTTGGTACTATTTTGCAGAGTATGGTCAGGGACCGTACTGTTTATGCTTGGGGGCCATGCATGTTGGCTCACATGCACTTTCATATGTTCTATGCAGCTTACCTTAATGGTAATTCACTCGGCTGTGGTGCTACCCTCCTCCAAATATGGGCATGGGAGCACATAGCTATTTTTTGTCCTGTTGGTACACATGCTCTGCCAGCTGACAGGCCGTATGTGTATATGTATGATGGAGCCATTATTCAGACCCACATGGGTCATTTTCTGTATTAGCGTCAGCAGCTGGATATGATTCCCTATTTCATATGGAGGCCTTATAGAGATTTCCCTGTCTGGGATGGAGAGGACATCCATTTTCCCTTCTGCCAGCAGTGGAGATATCTTATTGGTCATGTGATTGACCATGTTCACATGATTGACTTTCACAACATCGACAGGGTGTTGTGTCAGTTTGGTGAGTGGTAGGATGTGTCCAACTCTTATTCTTATTTTTCTCGTAGGTCGAGGGACTCCACTGTCTGAGGTGGTGTCGTATTGCTTGATGCTTCCCGTACTGAGTTTGCAGGGTTACTTTCTGTTGCGTGGACATGGCGATCAACCATTGTTGTTGATGCGGGTTTGTTTTTTTACTTTGCATCTCTTATTCAGTTTCTTTACTGCTCTTATAATCTATCTGCACTATGTGACATTATCTTTTATCTGATGTGTTACTAATATTTGAATCTGATCTCTTTGCTGGCACTACTCCCTAGTTTGATGCTCATTGGGCCCAGACTTGACCAGTTGTACTCATAGATGTCTCTCATCTTATTACTGGGATGCTCATGAGGAGGTGTCATTAGGTACAATGAGGGAGGGGAGGTCAGGATGGAGGAAGGGATGGTGGTCATGATAGAGGGAGGGTTGGAGGCCTAGATGGTGGACGGGACAGTGGGAGAGATGGTGGTAGGGCGAGGCGAGATGATGGGGGAGATGATCCTAGTCCAGGGGGTGTGGGTGGTGGNGAGGTGGGGGGAGTGGCAGTCATTCCAGTACTCTGAGGGTTAGCTTGAGTACTATTTTAGAGAATGAGGAGGCGATGGAGGAGGAGGCACCTCAGTTGATGCGAAGAGTATGCCAATGGACTAGTGTTGTTTTGGCTCCGAGAGAGGAGGACAGGGTGGTGATCGAGGATGTAGATGTTGAGATTGGAGATATAGATGTGGAGGCTTTAGATGAGCAGAGTGCAGGGACAAGCTCCTCGACTGGTAGAGGCAATACTCACAACAGTACCGAGGAGAGTTCGGAGAGTGATGATGACTCCTGGGTGGTGAGGGGGAGGGGAGATGAGGGATTGGGAGACAGGGCCAAGGAGGGGGATATGGACGTGGCTATGTGAGGTATGGAGGTGGATCCCTCAGATTTGGAGTGGCTCACCTAGCAGGTACAAGATCTTCAAGCCAGGCTTGCTTCTGTTGATGCCCGTGCTTCAGCGTTGGAGGCTATCGTTACAACGGCGAAGGCTAGAGAGCGATAGGCTCGAGCTAAGGTTCATTCATTCATTGACAATGTACATGACACTTCTCACTGAGATGTTCTTGACCGATACTATAGATCTGGGCATGATGCATAGAGAGAGATCGAGTACCGGAGGCGCCACTATGAGGGTGCAGTTCCTGCAGAGCAGAGAGTGCCTAGTTACACAGCCTCCCAAAGATCTAGCAGGGTGCAGAGATCACAGAGCAGTGTTTTTGGAGCTCCTAGTTCATCACAGAGACCAGCTACTGATATGCCACCCCCTTGTCCACCTCTTGGTGAGGGTGGGGGTAGCACATGCTGATTCTTATGCTTCTCATATTTTGTACCATTTTTGTAGTAATGTTCATTTGATATACTCTGAGTAGTATCCATTTTTGTATCCCGACACACTGATATTTATTGATATATATATATATATGTTTATTACCTTCCTTTGTTCAAACTTGCGACCGTTCATTGTACTCAGATATTTTGATTTATATGAGATGCAGCTATTGATTTGATATGATATGCATTGATTTACTTGCTATATGTATGATTCTATATGATTTGGTTTTTTATATGATGAGATGTATATGCAATATGATTCCTATGATGCAAACTCACAGATGGATGATTTACTTTCCTATGATACTAACATGCTTATGCAAGATGGTGGATTTGAGATGTAAGGTTATATGAGATGCTTCTGGATGCATGTGATTTATGATTTACCATGTATGCAACTACTATGTTTTTTTTTCATTTTTTGATGCACTTAAATGGAATGAATGCAATCTATTATGCACAAAATATCTAAGTAATGTATGTGTTAATTAGAAAGAAGTTAGTTTGGATAGATGCTCTCTAGGATTGATCTAATAGAAATGGAATGATAGAAAGGATTTTTTTTTTCTTTTTTTGATAGATATGAATTGATAGAAAGGATGAGTGTCCCAAGTCACTGCCCTTGCTTCCAATATTTGTCATCATTGCATCTTTTTTTGTATTTTATGAAATTCCAAAGAGAGTCTAATGTATACAGATCACATACCACCTGGATACTGCCACGACCTCTTGATAAGCGAAAGGAGTAGAGAGATTGAATAGAAAAAGAACATAGTGCACCCAAATATTGACCATTCAGCTATGTTCCCTGCTTGAATAGAAAGAGAGCCAAAAGCACTTAGATATTGACCATCTGGATACCACTTTGTCCTCTAAATAAACTAAAGCAAAGAAACCAAGATAGAACTCCTATGCACCCAGAGTCCATATGGATAACACCGTGAGCTCTTGATTCTGAAAAGGGAAAGCCAGAGCAAACAAGATAGAACTCCTACGCCCCTAAAGTCCATTTGGATAACATCGTGAGCTCTTGATTGCAACATAAAAGGAAAGACCATAGAAACCAATATAGAACTCCAATGCACTCAGAGTCCATCTGAATAGCGTTGCGAGCTTTTGATTCTATAAACCAAACAAGCAAATAAAAGAGAATGAATGTCCAATTCTTTCCTAGGGTTAAGCTCAGATCGTGGAACTGCGTGGTTGCTAGATAAGTGACAGCGCCTACCAGATTTATCTTAAATCATCATGGCCCTAAAATCAAAGTGAACATTCAACATACAACAATCAAAGAAAATAATTCATGATCTATCATAGCTACTCTCCTCACATGGTGGATCCTAGAGTAGCGTAAGACTGTGAAATATAGACTAACATCTGACCGACTAACTGACCTAGTCAACATTTTTTGGATGGTTCCTCAATGCAGTTGGATTCTCTTGATTGGCTCGACTCTTTGGATAGGCTTGATTGGCTTGATTGCTTAAGTGTGTCTGGTTTCAATAATAGATTACTCATATAAGACTGACCTATCTGGTTTGAGCGTATCCATCACTGTGTAAGACCTTTGATGTGATTTGATTGATTGATTGTGATCGTGTTGGCAGCTGATCAAGCTATATCAAATGGGCCCCATGCTAGTTTGCAAAGCTTGTGATTGTGACAATTGATAGCTTGGCTTGGTCGCCAGTTGCTTGCTGATTGATTTGATAGATTGATAAAGTTGTGTCAGATGAGCCCAATGCTGATTCGCAAAGCTCATGATTATGACATTGATTGACTGTGCGTGATCTCCCTTTGATCTCTTGATAACCGAGTTGGTTTTATTACTTGGGATTTTGCAATTTTTTGAATGTTTTTTATGAAGATTGATTTTCTCAGAACATTTTGATCTTTTTTTAGGATTTTTGATGAGTTTTCTGATTTTTTTGGATTTTTCAAGACATTTAGAATCGCCCCCTAGTCTTGTGGACCAGTAATAACCATGGGTAAGTGCTTGGTGATCAGAGGGGAATGTGCTTCTGGATATAGCTTAGGTAGTCAGCCTTGCATTTGAAGTGTGCTCAAGCGTTTGGAGTTCATTGATGGTGAAGTTGGATTTGAACACTTGGCGCCTGTTTGCCAGGTTTTCACTAAGGTACCTACTCAATAGTGCCTGTTTTCCAGGTTTTTACTGAGAGAGTGATTTTGTTTCTCTTTACTTTTTTGCTTTTTTGATTTTTTTTGTTGTTGCCAAGGCGCCTATTTGCCAGGTTTTCACCAAGGTAACATTTTGTATTTTCTAATTTTTTTGGTATTTTCTGGATATGTAGATAAGTGCCTTAACTGTTGAGGCCTCAAGTGTATAACCTCTTGAGGTGTATGTTGTTGATATATCTGGGGAGCTTATCTCCTTTTGGTGTCTCTAGTATGAATTCCCCACTCTAGGTAGAGCTGATAATGACAAAAGGTCCTAGCCAGTTAGGCTCAAACTTTTCGGGTTTGACTCGCTCTGCTTGGTTCTTTTGATTTTCCATGAGGACAAGGTCTCCTACCTCAAATGTTTGTGGCTTCACCTTCTTGTGATAGTTTCTTCTAAGGTGATTATGATAGCCTTGTAAGTGGTTGAAGGCATGATGTCTTCTTTCATCTAGTAACTCCAGTTCACTAAGCCTTGCTACTCTGTAGTCTTCATCTGTAAGAAGCTTCTTCAATGATATCCTGAGGGATGGGATTTCCACTTTGAGGGGTAGTACCGCCTCTAGTCCATAGACTAGGGAGAAAGGAGTGGCTCCTGTAGGTGTTCTCATGCTAGTTCTGTATGCCCATAATTTGGGACTAAGCTATAAATGTCAGTCTCACCCTGATTCACTCATTGTTTTCTTCAAGATTTTCAAAATTGTTTTGTTTGTAACTTCGGCTTGGTCGTTCCCTTGAGGATAATAAAATGAAGAGAACCCTTGTTTGATATGGAACTATTCGCATAGCTCTTCAACATCCTTGTTTTGGAAAGGTGTACTATGATCTGTCAGGATAGTTTGAGGGATCCCGTATCGACAGATAATGTGGTTAAGTATGAACATTGCTATTTGTTTTCTAGTTATGTAAGTGAGGGGAATTGCTTCCACCCACTTAGTGAAGTACTATGTTGCTACTATAATGTATTTATGTCCATTAGCTGGAGATGGTGTAATCTTTCCTACTAGGTCAAATACCCATATAGAATTTTTTCAGATTGCCCCCAGTCTAGCAAGGCGAGGAAATTATGGATTGATGGATGAAGGTAAAAGGTCTCTTAGTATGTCTTGAAGTTGTTTGGATGCCAAGGACTATCCACAGGATGATATAACATGTTTCTCTGCAAGATAAGGGATTGGACATGACAAGGTAAGATAAAGACATGGTGCATTGATTGGCATGTGGTTGACAAGAGTGGACATGTCAAGAGGATGCTGAAAACAGGTTTTGCATTTTTATCTGTATTTTCTAATCAAGACCAAGAGAGGGATTTGATAGGATAATGATAGGACATGGATAGGGAAATCAAGATCAAGAATGGACAAGGGGAAGGGATATGGATTCAAGACTTTGAAAAGGTAGGAAATGTGGACTATAGGGATGTGGACAACATGAAACATAAAAAACATGTGATGCTTCTAGGGAGATCCCTAGCCTTGTCAAGATCAAAGTTGGAAAAAAAGGAAATATGGATGCTGATAAGATAAGGGATATGAGGGATATAGGTTAATGGAGTAATTGAAAGGGATATGATATGATAGGAAAATATGGATGGAACATGCCCCCATGTATGGAATGCAAGAGGCTCATAGATTACACATGATGCGTGTTTTCCTATTTTTCTTCATGGTACTTGCCCAATGTTCCTATTTGCCAGGTTTTCACTAGTGGACAAATATTTTTCTCTCTCTCTCTTTTTTTTTGAAGATAATAGACTCATGATAGGAAATGGAGGAAGGACTTAAGAATCTTGCTCTGCAAATTGTAACCTTGTAATATGTGTTATAATAGATCATGGATATTGAAGGTATGCTCAAAGATGTTGATAGGGTGATGGACTATGGGGATAAAATGGATGAAGTGGGATAGGGTAATGCTTTATGCACAGGATTGGACAAGAGGATAGATGGAAGACTAGAATATATGTGTTGGATAATGGATGGATTGCGAGAATAATTGATTTCGAGTGGATGGATATGTGGGAACGAACAACATTGGCACACACCTTGAGGGGTGATGGAGTGATTGAGGAAAAAGAGATTTTGGATTTGAAGGAAGAAAAGGATATTTTGGACTTGATGGAGGAATGTTTATTAATTTTGAGACATAAGGACCCAAAATGGATTTGGAAGGTTGGAGGTGTTTAAATGGATGGATAGAAATTTTGGATGCCAACTTGGATTTTTCTTTGGGATATTGTGCTTCAAGAAGCTTCTTAGGAATCCACATGGATTTTGATTTTGTATTTTTTTGTGGGCCTTTAGAATGCATTGTTTCTATAAGATATTTAGGAACCCATATTGATTTTGAATTTTCTTTTTGCTCAAGGGGCCTTTGTGGCCTTTTGGACATTTATTTTTCCTTTTGGATCATAGTTTTCTTTGTTTTTGCATGTCAATTAAACTGGACATGTTGATCCTTGACTGCATGTGGATTTTTTGACTTATGGAACTTATGTTTGGCATCCACATTTCTTGAAAGGGGAATGTGATTCACGGATGGATAATAATGGTATGGAGACTTTTTGTATGGGTGGAAGGTTGTCCAAGATGTGTGCCTTTATTGACCTTGATTTAGGAAAGGAGAAGTGGATTGTGAACTAGTGGATGGAGGAATATATGGACCTAAGATGGATGGAAGGGGTGAAGGGGATGGTATATGTTTGGATTTGGATTTGAAAGGGGTACCAACATCTTGAGAATGCATTTTATTATGGAGGCCATGACCATTAGAATTTTCTTTGATATAAAAGGGTTTTTACGTACTTTGTTCATGGAGGTCTAACCCTTTGACTTGATAATGCTTTCTTTGACTAGTAGGATACTTTCTAAAAGATGCGAGTCCATTTTGAGGTGGATATGATATGGAAGAACAATAGGATCATGAAGTGGACCAGACCAGATGGAAGTAGAGGAATCTATTTGAAATGCATGGGGTTCATGAACAACTTGCATAAATGTGTTGGGATCATGAGGGGGATTATGAGGAATGATAGGATCTTGTGATGAAATAGGAGCAATGACAAGATCATATGATCTTGTGGAGAAGATGGAGGATTAGGACATGGAGATGAAGGAATCATAGGATCATGAGGAGGATCTAGAGGGATGATAGGATCTTGTGATGGAGATGAAGGTGAAGGGATACTTTGATCTTGACTTGGAAGAGGACCATCAGACTCCATTTTAGGGGTGATTTTCTCTTGACTATGAATGGAATCCTTCGAAAGAATGGGAAGGATGTCATGATCTTGCTTAGGAATGGGAAGTGGATGGTCCATAAGACTTGGAAGGAAAAAATTTCTTGGGAAAGAAGGGGATCAGCTTGGATAGGATTTTCAAGGATAGTGAAATCTTCATGAGTTTCTAGAAGTATAAGATCTTGGTCAAAAACTACACAGGTTTGGTCATTCTTGGGATCTTGATCTTGATTTTCTTTAGGACTTGTTTCTTCATGCTTTGCATCATCCTCTTGACATAGGGTATCAATTGGAATATGTATGGTGGATTCTTGGAAGGGTTCAATGTTTTGACATGAGGGAGAAGGATTTTGAATGGGACTCTCTGGAGTTGGTTCATCTAGGAATGGAACATATTGTGGCATCGGATCTAGGATATCTGAGTCGTAAGAGGGATTAACATTGAAATCTATCGTGGATAGCCCTTGCAAGGTCTCATCACTGGATATATCATTTGATAGGAATGGAAAAGATTTCTCTTGTGACTCTTTAGGGGATGAACGACTAATGAGAAGCATGGAGGCTTCTTGTGGGATAAATTCTTCATAGGAGATAGATGTGTCAACAATGTTATTGTTTTGGAATGGACCCTTGCTAGACATGGGTAGATGATTTTGATCTTTCTTAACAATAGAATGATGTCTATGGACTAATTTTTGAATTAAACTCTTGAAAGGTTTAGATTGGTCTCCCAAGGATGACATATTTTCAATTGTGTTTATTTGGGAAATCATCGGTGGTGGATTTGAGGAAATAAGAGAACATTCATTGACTTGTGATGTGATCTGAGACATATAGTCAATAGGGTAGGGATATAAGTCCTCTAGAGTGTAAGACTTTGGTTGACTTTGACTTTGAAAATCATCTAGATGATTTTGTAGGTCTTGCACTTGTTGCATGAGGATATTAGTGTGCCATTGTTTGTGTGCCAACCCAAGGAAACTTTCTAAATAGACAAGAGGGTTGTTGTCATCATAGTAGTTAGGTTCTTGGTCTTCTTCGCATGAGAGAAATGGGTTATCATCTTTCTCTTTTTCCCATGGGGGAAATTGGTTGATATAGGACTCATCAGGTTGTGTCCCTTGATTAGGAACATAGGACCTCACCTTTGGGACTTGATATTGATTTCCCAACACATGATTCTGATATGGGGGTATGTGAGTCACCCAAGGTTGATTCTATTGTGTTTGTTGGTGGGTTTGGGGATGTTGTTATTATTGTTGAAAATATGGTTGATACTGCTGGGGTTGATATTGTTGCTGCTAAAGCTAGGGTTGGGGTTGTTGTTGCTGAGGTTGGAATTGTGGCAACTGAAGCTGGGGTTGGATTTATGGCAACTGAAGCTAGGGTTATTGTTGTTGGGGTTGGATTTGTGGAAACTGAATTTGGGGTTGTTGTTGCTGGGGTTGGATTTGTGGCAACTGAAGATGGGGTTGTTGTTTCTGGGGTTGGATTGGTTTTTGAATGGGCAAAGGTGTAGCCTTGGGTGGGCATTGATTGTAAGTCATACCTGCAGAGACAGATCCCTACTGAAATGATGTGTTGATCCCAAGACTAGTAGGGATTGACTCTGGTAGCGGTATGCTGGAAAAAAATTTGTTTCTTGTTGGTGGGATAGAAGGCATAGCATGAGAGCTTGATTGACCAAACCATTTGGCTGAAGGTGGAGGCATACTAGTGACCATGGGTGCACTTAGTTGGCAGCCTGCCATGCTTTGCATGGAAGATGTGCTTGCTTGGTTTATGTAGTTGGTTTGATTGGGTATTGTTTGTTCCAATGTTGGTTTTGTCAAGGGTAGGAAGATTTGAGACACAACAGGTAGTATATGAGAGGGCCGAGTAGTGTTTTGACCTGCGAGAGGGTTTTTGGGCCATATGGTCGACACACTAAATTTAGTGAGGAGTTTGACTTCCTTCTTTATCAGAATGACTAAGAAACATTTAGGTTTCCTCTCTACAAAAGTGTCAACCACTTTTTTGGAAAGGGCATCTTTCTCTATATCTTTGAGCTCTTCTTCTGTGAAATTTTGGAATACAACTGACCCATGGGGATGTTCAGTGAATAGAGCAAGACTGGTATTTGTGAAAGGATCATCCTCTCACTTTGTTTCCCAAGTGGGGAATCTATTGATGTATGACGTAGCAGGTTGTGAACTAGCCTTCGACCTGTGTAAGACCCTCCATGAGGTGTTTGAGACATAGTGTGGTCCAGATTTTGTGACTGAAACAAGTGATATAAAGCAGACAAAAAAGGATAACCTTTCTAGGAAAGTCTGAGTTATGTTTTGACAAGGGAAATTCTAAGGATAGATGTTGATTTATCTTGATCTCAAAGTTTTTATGATGTAAAAGATAAGATTTGTCAACCTTTGCCTGGGACAAAGTCACTTGATAGAGATAATGATGATGTTTGATATGATGGGATCAAGATATTTTGAGTCTGAGATTTTGAACTTGTATCATCTTAAAATGGAAGAAATTCCATGTTAAGAGAATTTATCCCTCCTTATGGGATGTTTTTGACCTCTACCATATCATCCTCCCATTTCTGCATCATCTCATGCTTCTGTGCTGGTTCAGGACCCTGTTTGGGCCTCTCCAGGCACCTCCTACCCCACCTGGCATATTTTCCAAGGGTTCTGGCCCACTAGGTCAAGGTCGACCTCAACCTTGACCTAGGTTAGGGTCAAACTTGACCCTGACTAGGGTCCCCCTTTCAAAACAGGAAGCTTGTCGGCTGCCGGGGGTCATCAAAAATTTAGTTTTCTCGCTTTCGGGTTGGCTGTTTTGGGCTTCAAAGCGTTGATTCCTAAATTATATTTAATATAGGTCCTCTCCTAGGGGTAAAGGATTTAATGGTAATTTAATCCTCCTATGTAGGCCTCCTTAGAAGATTGTGCCCTAATTTCATATAAAATGAAGTCTCTCTCTCTCATTTTCTCCAAGTCTTCTAAGTGCAAAAAGCTCTAATCAAGATTTTGTCAAGAAGAAAAAAGGTTCAAGCATCCATTTCCAAGCTCTCAAGGTGTTCAATTATTCCTCTCAAGCATTCAATTTCTCCATTGAAGATCAAGGATTCAAGCTTTCAAGTCTTTGAAGGGATTAGGTGCAAACATTCAAGATTCATCATTCAAATCCTAGATCTAGCCATCATGGTGGTGTGATCTTCCTTCAAGATCCTTTGTGCATCCTCAAGACTCTATCATCATCTCTTCAAACTGGATTTCAAGCATAAAATAATGGAGGTTTATGGTTTCTAAATTCCATTGCTTTCATACTTACGTACTTGCATATATTTGAATTTCAATTACATATCTATTGAGTATCATAGCTTCATTGTTAGATTCAATTCTACTACTTGCTAGCATTCTGTACTTTATTGATTTCAAGGTTAATTCCTAAATTGGGGTTTTACTAAGGCAAACCCCTCCCCCACAACAAAAAATCTCCTTTTTCTTGTGGGTACAGATACATAACAGTTGATTTGAGACCAGATCTGGATACCCTTTTCGGCTTTCTTTCGGACAACGCGAACAGATTTTTTGTCAGACCTGTGTAAGTCAAGGTCGACATTATTGGGTTAGGTTTTACATTTGTGAGTCAAGGTCAACCTTTTTCATAAGACAACATTAGAACGGAAAAATATTTCTGGGTTTTTTTCGTCTCTGCATTCCGGTTTGGGATCAACTATCAGTTTTTCCAGAAACAGTCTACAGACCTCAGAAAATAGCATTCTTTGATCTACAATATTTTAAGGTTAGTGCATTTCTCCTACCTCTTCAATTACTATCATACATCATTTCTATACATATAATTAATAGAATTTAAGGTATCTCTCTTGTTATTCTCTCTTCCAAATAGTTGATTCAATTGTGCATTTGCCCTTCCTTGGGGTGGATCAATTTGGATCTTCCATTTGTGCATTTGGGAATAAAAGAGGAACATCTTATCTTCTCCCTAATCACAATTGCAATACACAATCAATACAATTCAACTCAAGTTAAGGAATTCAATACAATTTACACATCAACATATTTCCTATTTCAAACATTACATTTCAAGATAATTAATAATCTATCAAACCCTTCTTTCTTAACACATTTATACATTTTTAATAAGCATGTCTCTATTTCAATCCTTCCTTTTACATTAATGTAACATCTCCCAATTTCTTACGTCACATTTTGGTGAACCCGCGATAGACAACTCCTTCTCTTTGGTGTTAGGTTTACATCTTAGATTAGAATTTACATAATACTTATAAAATATACAAAAACACTTCTTGCATTTTCATCATGAAATTCTT